>MCJB01048808.1:0-36785 GCA_002018475.1 Nicotiana obtusifolia
TGGGGGTACAACGTATATGTGAGGTGACGAGTACTTATGCGTTGTTGTTGGGTTAATGCATGCGGGTGGGACTTGCTCGTTGTAATTTAATTCTTCTTTGATCATAATACCCATGCTTAGATTAGTTGATTGCTAATTTGATTGTTCTTTCCGCACTCATGGGCTATCTGTGATAATTGAGCATTGTTTCTAGAATAGATATTGGTATAGTGGAACCATTGTGGACATAAAGCTTGATTTTTGCTTATTCTATCTCCCTGTTGTTATATGTGCTTTGTTGTATGGTGAGATCGAGTGTTAATGCACGAAGGGTGATGCCGTGCCGAATTTATCATTTTATGGTGAGATCGGGTGTTAATGCACGAAGGGTGATGCCGTGCCATATTTATCATTTTATGGGAAGGTCGAGCGTTAATGCACGAAGGGTGATGCCGTGCCATATTTATCATTTGATGGGAAGGTCGAGCGTTAATGCACAAAGGGTGATGCCGTCCCATATTTATCATTTTATAGGGAGGTCGAGCGTTAATGCACGAAGGGTGATGCCGTGCCGTATCTATGATTTTATGGTGAGATTGAGAGTAAAAGCACGAAGGGTGATGCCGTGCCATTATTACTGTTTCATGGTGAGGTTGAGAGTAAAAGCACGAAGGGTGGTGCCGTGCAGTTTTATTCACTATTGTTGTTCATTTTGTTGGTTGAAGGCTTATCGACTGTTCTTATTATCATCCCCTGTTGTGGTATCATATCTTGTACTGCTTTTCGTGTGTGCCTCCCAATAAGACTTGTTAATTCTTTATTTGTGGTTATATTGCACACCTGCCCCTGGAAGCTACTGGAGGTGAAGGTGGCTTGTATCCCATCTCATTGTGTTAAAGGCTAAATTGCAGTTTTCTTTCTTATTCCTTGATGATTCGTTTCGCTTTATTTGTCTGTTATTGCAATGTATGTTTCTTTCCCCCATTTAAATTGTTTATATATTTCTAGTTTTCCGCTGTAGATACATATATGTTGATAACTGTACAGGTTTATCTGGAGTCTGGTCCTAGCCTCGTCACCACCTCGCCGGGGTTAGGCCAGGCACTTACCAGCACATGGGGTCGGTTGTGCTGATACTACACTCTGCACTCTTCTGTGCAGATCCCAGTGCCGCAGGCTTCGGACAGTAGAAAGCTTCCAGCTTTGTGATTATCACGCGACCCAAGGTAGTACTGCAGACGTTCGCAGATCTTGGCGTCCCCTGTCCATTTCCTTTACCTGTTTCTTCCACGTAGTTTGGAGACAGTATTTTTTTTTATTTCTTTCAGAACCTTATTTGTAGCACTCTTAGACAGTCTGTGAAACTGCGACGCAAGATCTTGGGTAGTGTGTAAAGGATTGTGTATTGATGATGTTTGTAAAGTATGGAATTTAATTCTTATCGTTTGTTGATGTTACCATTCTTAGTTGATATTTTGTGCTGCAAGTGAACTCGTAAGTAGAAAAAGGATAAATAGTCCGGCTGATCGGCTTGCCTAGCTTTCACTAGTAGGCGCCATCACGACTCCCGAGAGGTGGGGAATTCGGGTCGTGACAGGTTGGTATCAGAACCCTAGGTTTACAAAGGCCTCACAGTTCAGGGACAAACTCGGTAGAGTCTGAGGGATCGGTACGGAGACGTCTGTATTTATCCCCCAGAGGCTACAAAGTTAGGAAAAAACTCCACTTTTGTTCATTCTTGTCGTGCGGTTTTCCTCTCAAATACTAATTGGATTCCTACTCTATCTTTCGCAGATGGCGAGAACACGCGCTTCCTCATCTACCGCTCTGCAGCCTGAGCTCCCAGCAACAGTTTCCATGCGGGGCAGAGGGCGAGGTCGAGGTCGTGCTAGGGGTCGAGGCAGGGGCAGGACTCAGCCTCCTGAAGCCACACCAATGGCGGAACCTCAGATTGATCTTGACGAGGGGGTTCCGGCCCCGGCAGTTCCGGTGGGCCCAGCTCAGGTCCCTGAAGGATTTATTGCTACCCCAGTCCTTCAGGATGCTTTGGTCCGGTTGGTGGGCCTCATGGAGAATGTCACTAGAGCGGGCTTACTTCCTGTAGCGCCAGCCACTCCTCAGGCTGGGGAAGGGACTCAGACTACGGCTACTCGTACTCCGGAACAAGTAGCTCCCCAGACTCAAGTCCCGGCAGTTCAGCCAGCCATGATGGTTCAGCCGGAAGCAGTAACTCAGGCCGACAATGGGGCGGCCATGTCCGCCGATGCGCTGTGGAGACTGGATAGGTTCACCAAACTCTTCACGACTACCTTCAACGGTGCTTCTTCGGAGGATCCCCAGGACTTCCTATACTGTTGCCACGAGGTCCTCCGGAATATGGGTATTGTTGAGACCAACGGGGTAGACTTTGCGGCCTTTCGCCTGTCTGGATCCGCCAAGACTTGGTGGAGGGATTATTGCTTGACTAGACCAGCCGGTCTGCCACCTTTAACTTGGGAACAGCTTACAGAGTTGTTTCTAGAAAAGTTTCTCCCCATCACTCAGAGAGAGGCTTATCGGAGGCAGTTTGAGCGCCTTCAACAGGGGTCCATGACAGTTACCCAGTATGAGTCCAGGTTCATCGACTTGGCTCGACATGCTCTCATCATACTTCCTACAGAGAGGGAGAGGTTGAGGAGATTTATTGACGGTCTCATTCTGCTGATTCGCCTTCAGATGGCCAGGGAGACTGGTAGTGAGATTACATTCCAAGAGGCGGTCAGTGTGGCCCGCAGAGTCGAGATGGTTTTGTCACATGGAGGTGGTCATGGGTCGGATAAGAGACCTCGCCATTCCGGCAGATTCATGGGTACTCCGTCTGGAAGTAGAGATTCATATGGTAGAGGCCATCTTCCTAGGCCCTTCCAGTCAGCTCTCCAGGCTTCTCACAGTTCTTCAGGTAACCGCGATTCTCAGGTGCAGTATTCTGATCAGCAGTCTATCAGTGCACAACCGCTACAAAGTTTCCAGAATCGGCAGCTTAGGGCTTGTTACTTGTGTGGCGACACGAGGCACATTGCTAGGTATTGCCGCCGTGCTCTAAGCAATTCTCCACACCAAGATTCCCGTGTTGTGACTCAGGCACCAAATGTTCCGCAGCCCGCCCAACTAGCTAGAGATGGAGGTAGGGGTGCTAGAGGTAGAGGTAGGGGTGCTGGAGGTAGAGCTCCGGTTGGCAGAGGTGGGGTCCAGCCAGCAGCAGGCCGTCTTAGAGAGGTGGCTCAGGGTGGTGGGGCCCAGCCCCGAAGTTATGCTTTCCCGGCCCGGCCCGAGGCTGAGGCTTCAGATGCTGTAATTACAGGTACAATTCCGGTTTGTGATAGAGAAGCTTCAGTATTATTTGATCCAGGGTCTACTTACTCATATGTCTCGTCTTACCTTGCAACGTATCTGGTCATGCCTAGTGATTCATTGAGTGCTCCTGTACATGTGTCCACCCCGGTGAGTGATTTCATTGTGGTAGATCGAGTCCATCGTTCCTGTGTTGTAGTGATTGGGGGTCTTGAGACTCGTGTAGATTTGTTACTTTTAGACATGGTTGATTTTGATGTCATATTGGGGATGGATTGGTTATCACCTTACCACGCCATCCTAGACTGCCATGCCAAGACTGTGACCTTAGCTTTACCGGGTATGCCCTGTTTAGGGTTGAAAGGGACTCCTGGTCATTCCGCCTGTAACATTATCTCTTATGTGAAGGCTTGACGCATGGTCGAGAAGGGGTGTTTGGCTTATCTAGCTCATTTTCGTGATTTCAATGCTGAGGTCCTCTCTATTGAGTTTGTGCTCGTGGTCCGTGAGTTTCCTGAGGTCTTCCCTCCGACCTTCCGGGGATGCCTCCCGACAAGGATATTGACTTTTGCATTGATGTGGCTCCGGGCACTCACCCATTTCTATTCCGCCATATCACATGGCCCCGCCAGAGTTAAAAGAATTGAAAGAGCAGTTGCAAGACTTGCTCGAGAAGGGTTTCATTAGGCCCAGTGTTTCACCTTGGGGTGCGCTCGTGTTATTCGTCAAAAAGAAGGATGGGTCAATGAGAATGTGCATCGATTACCGGCAATTGAACAAGGTTACCATCAAGAATAAGTACCCTTTGCCGAGGATCGATGATTTGTTCGATCAGCTCCAGGGTGCCAGGGTATTTTCAAAGATTGATTTGAGATCTGGCTACCATCAGTTGAAGATTAGGGCATCTGACGTCCCTAAAATAGCTTTCCGCACTCGGTACGGGCATTATGAATTCCTGGTTATGTCATTCGGGTTGATAAATGCCCCAGCAGCTTTTATGGATTTGATGAACTGAGTGTTCAGACCTTATCTGGATTCGTTCGTGATAGTCTTCATTGACGACATCCTGGTATATTCCCGCAGCTAGGAAGAGCATGAACAACATCTCAGAGGGGTTCTTCAGACATTGAGGGATAGTCGGTTGTATGCTAAGATTTCGAAATGTGAATTCTAGTTGAATTCGGTTACATTTCTGGGTCATATTGTATCGGCAGAGGGCATTCAGGTTGATCCGAAAAAATTGAGACGGTCAAGAACTGGCTTAGGACGGCATCAGTCACAGAGATCCGGAGTTTCTTGGGACAGGCAGGCTACTATCGTCGGTTCGTGGAAGGGTTTTCATCTATTGCAGCCCCGATGACCAAGTTGACCCAGAAAGGTGCCCAGTTCAGGTGGTCGGATGAGTGTGAGGCGAGTTTTTAGAAGCTCAAGACAGCTCTGACCACGGCACCAGTGTTAGTTTTGCCTATAGGCTCAGGGCCTTACACGTTTTATTGTGATGCCTCTCGTATTGGGCTTGGTGCAATGCTAATGCAAAAGGGCAAGGTCATTGCCTATGCTTCGAGACAATTGAAGATTCATGAGAAAAACTATCTGGTGCATGATTTAGAATTGGCAGCCATAATTCACGCCTTGAAGATTTGGAGGCACTACTTATATGGCGTGCTGTGTAAAGTGTTCATGGATCATAAGAGTCTTCAATATCTGTTCAAGCAAAAGGAGCTAAACTTGAGACAGAGGAGGTGGTTGGAATTGTTAAAGGACTATGATGTCACTATCTTATACCACCCGAGAAAGGCCAACGTGGTGGCCGACGCCTTGAGTAGAAAGTCGGCCAGTATGGGCAGTCTTGCTTATATTCCGGTCGGTGAGAGACCCCTTGCTTTGGACGTTCAGACGTTGGCCAATCGATTAGTGAGATTGGACGTTTCTGAACCTAATCGGGTATTAGCTTACTCGGTTGCTCATTCTTCATTGTTAGAACGAATACGTGACCGACAGTTTGATGATCCCCATTTGTGTGTCCTTAGGGACACGGTACAGCGAGGAGGTGCCAAGCAAGTGACCATATGTGATGATGGGATTTTGAGATTACAGGGTCGAGTTTGTGTGCCCGATGTAGAGGGACTTAGGGAGTTGATTTTGAAAGAGGCCCATAGCTCCAGGTACTCTATTCATCCGGGCGCCGCAAATATGTATCAGGATTTGTGACAACATTATTGGTGGCGTAGGATGAAGAAGGATATAGTTGCATACGTGGCTCGGTGTCTGAATTGCCAGCAGGTTAAGTGCGAGCATCAACGACTTGGTGGACTGTTCCAGAGAATTGAACTCCCCGAATGGAAGTGGGAACGGATCACTATGGATTTCGTTATTGGACTTCCGCAGACCCGGAAGAAGTTCGACGCAATATGGGTCATTGTTGACAGGCTGACCAAGTCAGCACATTTCATCCCGGTGGCAGCCTCCTATTCATCCGAGAGGTTAGCCGAGATCTATATCCGGGAAATTGTTCGCCTTCATGGTGTGCCGGTATCTATTATTTCAAATCGAGGTACGCAGTTTACCTCACATTATTGGAGGGCAGTCCAGCGAGAGTTGGGCACCCAGGTTGAAATAAGCACAGCATTTCATCCGCAAACGGACGGACAGTCCGAACAGACTATCCAGATATTGGAGGATATGCTCCGAGCTTGTGTTATTGACTTTGGAGGTTCATGGGATCAATTTTTGCCATTAGCAGAGTTCGCCTACAATAACAGCTACCAGTCGAGCATTCAGATGGCTCCTTATGAAGCTTTATATGGTAGGCGGTGTCGAACTCCGGTTGGGTGGTTCGAGCCGGGGAAGGCTCGGTTATTGGGTACGGATCTGGTTCAGGAGGCCTTGAACGAGGTCAAAATCATTCAGGAAAGGCTTCGTGCAGCTCAGTCCAGGAAAAAGAGCTATGCAGATCGTAAGTCACGAGATATAGCCTTTATGGTTGGTGAACGGGTATTACTCCGAGTATCGCCCATGAAAGGCGTGATGAGATTTGGAAAGAAGGGCATGCTTAGACCTAGGTTCATTGGTCCATTCAAAATTCTTGATCGAGTGGGGGAGATGGCTTATAGGCTTGCATTGCCGCCAAGCTTATCAGCCGTGCATCCAGTTTTTCATGTGTCCATGCTCCAGAAATATCACGGCGATCCCACTCACGTGTTAGATTTCAGCACCATTCAGTTGGACAAGGACTTGTCCTACGAGGAAGAACCTGTAGCAATTCTAGACCGGCAAGTCCGTCAGCTGAGGTCGAGGAGTTTTCCTTCTGTTCGCGTTCAGTGGAGAGGTCAGCCTCCTGAGGCATCGACTTGGGAGTCTGAGTCCGATATGCGAAGCCGCTATCCACATCTTTTCCCCGACTCAGGTACTTCTTTACCCTGTCCGTTCGAGGACGAACGGTTGTTTTAGAGGGGGAGAATGTAACGGCCCGATGTGTCGTGGAAACAAATATGATGCTAATTGTTTAGACTTGGCTGTCTTAAGTGCAAAATTCTCCTTTGTAATTGTACAATTTTAATATTCTTGCAGGGTACGAGGTATAAGAATTGAATAAATTAAGAAAAGAATTCGAAAGATTAAGAAATGCAAGAAATGCGATCGCATTTCAGATATGCGAACCGCATATCTTTCACATGCATCGCAAAGTGAAACAGAAACCTGGGCATAAAACCAGGTCAGGAATTGCGGTCAGTATGCGATCGCATACTGGAAATGCGGACCGCAAATTCCACTTCCTGGATTGCAAAGTGGAATAGAGGAACTGGGCAAACTTTACGTCAAAAATGCGACGAGAATGTGAACCGCATTTCAGATATGCGGACCGCAAATCTGACAGTAGGATCGCAGAGTGAGACAGAGTTTTGGGTCAAGTGTTGTGTCAGAAATGCGGCCCAAATGCGGACCGCATATGTGTTTTGCGGCCAGAATGCGATCGCATTCTGGCATCTGGCATTTTATTCCTGCTCCAATTTTCGACCCACTATAAATAGGGACCCATAACCCTAACATGCAAAAACCCTCTGATTTTCGACACTACCTCTGTAGAACTCACCAAACCACCTTCAAACCCTAGCAAATCAACCTCCAAAATCACCTTGAAAGCAAACCCCAACATCTATTGCAAGAAAACCCCACTCTCTAACACCAAAGACCCAGCTCAAATTTGCTGCAAATTGTGCCAAGAATTTCAGCTGAGTTAAGGCACACTACCAAGCTGAAACTCCTTAACTCCAATTGAATTCGCCTAAAGTTCGGGAGCGTTCATAGAAGGTTTGGCTCGAAGAATCTTTGAAAGTCTAGGAAGTTCTTGCAAGACGAAGTAAGTGCTCGTTCTAACCTTAGCTTGAGGGATTAGGACTTACTTGTTATGTGCTACTTGCTCAAATGTTGGGGGTACAACGTATATGTGAGGTGACGAGTACTTATGCGTTGTTGTTGGGTTAATGTATGCAGGTGGGACTTGCTCGTTGTAATTTAATTCTTCTTTGATCATCATACCCATGCTTAGATTAGTTGATTGCTAATTTGATTGTTCTTTCTGCACTCATGGGCTATCTGTGGTAATTGAGCATTGTTTCTGGAATAGATATTGGTATAGTGGAACCATTGTGGACATAAAACTTGATTTTTGCTTATTCTATCTCCCTGTTGTTATATGTGCTTTGTTGTATGGTGAGATCGAGTGTTAATGCACGAAGGGTGATGCCGTGCCGAATTTATCATTTTATGGTGAGATCGAGTGTTAATGCACGAAGGGTGATGCCGTGCCATATTTATCATTTTATGGGAAGGTCGAGCGTTAATGCACGAAGGGTGATGCCGTGCCATATTTATCATTTTATGGGGAGGTCGAGCGTTAATGCACGAAGGGTGATGCCGTGTCGTATCTATCATTTTATGGTGAGATTGAGAGTAAAAGCACGAAGGGTGATGCCGTGCCATTATTACTGTTTCATGGTGAGGTTGAGAGTAAAAGCACGAAGGGTGGTGCCGTGCAGTTTTATTCACTATTGTTGTTCATTTTGTTGGTTGAAGGATTATCGACTGTTCTTATTATCATCCCCTGTTGTGGTATCATATCTTGTACTGCTTTTCGCGTGTGCCTCCTAATAAGACTTGTTAATTCTTTATTTGTGGTTATATTGCACACCTGCCCCTGGAGGCTACTGGAGGTGAAGGTGGCTTGTATCCCATCTCATTGTGTTAAAGGCTAAATTGCAGTTTTCTTTCTTATTCCTTGATGATTCGTTTCGCTTTATTTATCTGTTATTGCAATGTATGTTTCTTTCCCCCGTTTAAATTGTTTATATATTTCTAGTTTTCCACTGTAGATACATATATGTTGATAACTGTACAGGTTTATCTGGAGTCTGGTCCTAGCCTCGTCACCACCTCGCCGGGGTTAGGCCAGGCACTTATCAGCACATGGGGTCGGTTGTGCTGATACTACACTCTGCACTCTTCTGTGCAGATCCCAGTGCCGCAGGCTTCGGACAGTAGAAAGCTTCCAGCTTTGTGATTATCACGCGACCCAAGGTAGTACTGCAGACGTTCGCAGATTTTGGCGTCCCCTGTCCATTTCCTTTACCTGTTTCTTCCACGTAGTTCGGAGATAGTATTTTTTTTTATTTTTTTCAGAACCTTATTTGTAGCACTCTTAGACAGTCTGTGAAACTGCGACGCCAGATCTTGGGTAATGCGTAAAGGATTGTGTATTGATGATGTTTGTAAAGTATGGAATTTAATTCTTATCGTTTGTTGATGTTACCATTCTTAGTTGATATTTTGTGCTGCAAGTGAACTCGTAAGTAGAAAAAGGGTAAACAGTCCGGCTGATCGGCTTGCCTAGCTTTCACTAGTAGGCGCCATCACGACTCCCGAGAGGTGGGGAATTCGGGTCGTGACAAGACAGGGAAACAGTCGAAATAAATTGGGCCATTGCAAAGACTGCTTTCTACCATTCCTAGCAAGGAGTCATTGAATTCTAGAAATCTAGAATCTTTAAGATAGAGTAGGGGTGATGTGTCCAATCCTTCTTTGGATAAAGGCTTAGCAGCTATTTGCACCAAACCAAAATCAATATAATTAATATTCTTTCTAGATTTTTCAATAGATTTGATATTATAGAAGTTTGATTTCCTCATGGTCTGATTCTAGAGGAATAGTCTGCTCAATGGTAGACATGTGATAATCACTTGTCAAGCTCCATTTCTGAGACTTGTAAATTGTTGACTGGGATGTTTGTGGATTTTCCAGTCGTTAATTGATTGCTGCAAATAAGAGAAACTAATCTCTTCTTTCAGCTTAAAATTGGAAGAAGATGAGGAGGAAGAACGTGTAGATCTAGAAGAGAGGGAGTGAAAGTACGACATATTGAAAAATTGCTTCCTATCCTTGGCTTGAGAGACCAAGTGGTTTCATAAAGACGTTATTCAAGTTCTTAATTCTATTATATGTCGAAGAGTCAGATCTGGCGTTAAACTTCATAGATCTATAAATTATGTGATCTTGTAGGAGGTCTGTTCAGATTTTATTTTACCATAGTACTTAGTGTTAGATGTAGAGGGTAGCTCTGTAATTATACTAATTCTTTTACTCAAAAGGGCTAATCTTTATGATTTTTTTTACAAAAAGTTACTTTTGGATGACCCAAAGGTTTTACAATCATCTGCAAGCGTACCAGGTACATTTACAGGCATCACCTCGCCATAATCCCTGGGAACCACACTTACAGTGCAAATCCGAAAGGATCCCAGTGCCATCTTCAAAGTTTCTTAATATTACAATCATATGTTTAACCATTTTATTGAAAAGAATTAGTAGATCTATAGATCCATCTTCAGATCTATCAACCTTGCACCATACCAAGATAAGAATAAGAACAACTCTCTAACTTAACCATAAATAAACAGATCCGTGGGTTTTAAACTAGATATGGCAGTACCACATAACAGTATGTTAAAAATAAGAAGCACATCCTTACTTCCCCACTGGCTCTGATTCTTGAGGGGCGGTGGGATACCCATTTAAGAAACTAGGAAAAACAACAAATTTTTCAAGCCGTGAGATTAGATGAATTAGGCCAACCAATCCTAAAGGATGGTGAAACTATTCCTGATTCAATTAGTACTTTGATATACACAATTATCAAAACATTTGTAGGTTGCCCAGGTATTTTTAGAGATAAATCTTCTGAAATACTTAACAACCTTAAGTGCAAAACTCTTTCAGACTTTAGCTGGTATAAGAATTCCTTCTTCACCAGGATCTACGATTGGCAAGATGGGAATCTCCCTTATTGGAAAGAGAAATTCCTAGATGGCTTGCCTAAGTCCCTTAGAGATTTAGTTAAGGAATAATTTCAGAGCCAATATTCCAGTTATATTTTTCCCTAAGATCAAATCACCTATGGCCAGATAGTTAGCCAAATTTAACAAGTTGCTCTTGAAATCTGTAGGCAAGATAAAATGCTTAGGCAACTTGCCAAAGATAGAGCATAAAGACGTAGAGACTTAGGAAGTCTCCATAACAGAATCCTTGTCTTTGCCGAAAGACTTCCTAAGGAAGATATTTTCGCCAATATTTATGCTGTTTGGATTAAAAAACGATCCATCTGAATTTCAAAAGATAATGAATGATATCTTTAATCCATATTCCAATTTTGTTATAACCTATATTGACGATGTCTTAGTTTTTTCAACAAACATCGATCAACATTTCAAACATTTACGCATATTCTTTAACACTGTTAAAGATAATGGATTAGCACTGTCTAGGACTAAGTACATCTTGTTCCAGACAAACATTAGGTTCCTTGGTCATAACATCCAACAAGGGATTATTACTCTTCTCCAGTTATCCCTTCAGTTTGCTGACAAATTCCCAGATCAAATTTTGGATACGACACATCTTCAAAGATTTCTAGGTTGTGTCTACTATATTTCTGATTTCATCCCGGGATTAAGCATTCTGCTGAAACCCTTCCATGACAGGTTGAAAAAACCTCCAATTCCTTAGACGGATGCCCAAAACAATGTTTTCAAGCAAATTAAGTTGAAAGTCAAGAGCCTCCTTTTCCTAAGTCTCCCCAATCCATCTGCATTTAAAATTATAGAAACAGATACATCAGACATAGGATATGGCGGTATCTTAAAACAACTCAAGAATGATAAAGAAAGTATCATTGTATTTAAATCAAAGCATTAGAATAGTTCATAACAGAATTATCCAACAATTAAAAAAGAAATTTTGGCAATTATTTTATGCATATCAAAGTTTCAATCTGATTTATTGAACCAAAAGTTTTTGCTTCGCATTGACCGTAAAGCATCTACTTTGCAGAAGGATCTGCAGAACATTGCCTTCAAAACATATTTTCGCCACATGGCAAGCTATTTATCAAGCTATAAAATAGATTGCCATCTGGCGAAAATATGTTTTGAAGCAATGTTCTGCACATCCTTCTGCAAAACAGACTTAGCTGCCTTACAGTCAATGCGAAGAAAAAACTTTTTGTTCAATAAGTCAGATTGAAACTTTGATATGCATAAAATAATTGCCAAAATTCCTTTCTCAATTGTTGGATAGTTCTGTTGTGAACTATTCCAGTGCTTTGAAGCAAATGCAATGATACTTTCTTTATCATTCTTAAGTTGTTTTAAGATACCACCATATCCTATGTCTGATGCATCTGTTTCTACAATTTTAAATGCAGATGGATCCGGGAGACTCGGGAAAGAGAGACTCTTGACTTTCAACTTATTTGCTTGACAACATTAGTTTGGGCATCCGTCCAAGGAACCGAAGGCTTTTTCAACCTGTCATGGAGGGGTTTCAGCAGAATGCTTAATCCCAGGACGAAATCAGAAACATAGTTGACACAACTAAGAAATCTTTGAAGTTGTGTCTTGTCCAGAATTTGATCTGGAAATTTGTCAGCAAACTTGAGGGATTGCTGGATAGGAATAATAGTCCCTTGTTGGATATTATGATCAAGGAACCTGATATTTGTCTTGGACAAGCTGTACTTAGTCCTAGATAGTCCTAATCCATTATCTTTAATAGTGTTAACGAATATGCGTAAATGTTTGAAATGTTGATTGATGTTTGTTGAGAAAACTAAGACATCGTCAATATAGGGTACAACAAAATTGGAATGTGGATTAAAGATATTATTCATTATCTTTTCAAATTCAGATGGAGCGTTTTTTTAATCCAAACGGCATTACGTTCCATTCGTATTGTCTGAAAGGAACTGTGAAAGTAGTCTTCTACCTGTCTTTTTGGTCAATATTTATTTGCCACAATCTAGATTTTAGATCAAATTTAGAGAAAATTGAGGCAACATGGACACTTTGTAAAAGATCCTTCTTGTTCGGAATAGGATACCTAATCCATCTAAGTGCTACGTTAAGAGGCTTGTAGTTGATAATCAAACAAGGGATTCCGCACTCGATTTCGGAGTTTTTGTTGACATAAAATGCCACACAACTCCAGGGAGATTTAGAAGGGGAAATTATCTTCTTGTCTAAGAGATCATTGATCTCTTTTTGACAATGTATTGTAAGCTCGTGGTTCATTTGAATGGGCCGAGCTTTAGTTGGAATATTTTTCTCATCAAAGTCAGGCTCGTAAGGAAGCCCAACAAAGTGCCTTTTTCGTTTCCAAAATGCCATAGGCAGATCGGAACAAAGCTCCTGTTGAATTCTAGCTTCTAAACTTTTAATTTTAGAAGCGAATACGTAATCAGTTAGTTGTTTCTGTATCTTTTTAAAAGCTACTTCTTCTTTTGAAAACATAATTTGCTTTTCTTTATTTTGCAAAGAATGTATGATTTCATAAGTTGGAGGCTTATGAAAAGGAAGTAGGACGTTGCTTGTGTGATAATCCACATGAATGCCTTTGTCCGTAACTGGGTATGGTTTGCAAAGTTGAATGAAAGGAATACCTAGGATTACTGTATTGCGAAGGTCTTTTGCTAATAAAAACGGAGTCTAGATGTACCAGTTTGGTTCTTCTGGAGAGGTTGTGACTTTTACAGAAGGAGGTTTGTAAGTGATTTTAAGTTTTTCACCATTAGCGGCCCTTAGGCGTTCTTTGGTTTTTACAAAAAAACTCAGTTGGAATGACACCTTCTTGATACAGTTTCTGTCTACACCAATGTCGAATAATGCTATGCCAGTCCAGAAAAAAGACTTGCTAATGATGAGAGTTACCCGTATGTCGTACTTTTGAATCCTGATAGAGGAAAGATGTCCTAAGAAGATCTTGTTCTTTTGTGAGAACACTGATCTGAGGGAGGTCGTCCTGGTCAGACCCTTCTGAAGATGTAGAAGATGAATCTAAATCATCTTTTAATATTTTGTTAAATTGCTCATCATCGGACATTTCATTATTTGTCATTTCCGAAGATTCACTTAATTCAACAATCAATTTCTCTATTTTGTTTAGAGTGGGTTCCTCAAGCTGTAGGCTCTTGATCTTCTGAGAGACTTTGCAAAACTTGGCGATGTGGCATGGCTTTCCACACTTGAAACATTTGCCAGTGGAAGTAGAAGTCTTTCCATCTCTATTAAAAGACTTAGAAGACTTATTTTTCGTATAGGAAGGTTTCCTTTTCCTATTGAAATTGTATTTTCTAATATTGGACGAGGTCGGGTTTAGAAGTCTTCTTCCTATGGGGTTTACTACCGCACAAAGGAAGACCAAATTGTTCGCAGAAACTTCCTAAGTCTCTACGTCTTTGCGACCTATCTTTGGCAAGTTGCCTAAGCATTTTATCTTGCCTACATATTTTAAGAGCAACTTGTTGAATCTGGCTAACTATCTGGCCATAGGTGATTTGATCGTAGGGAACAATAATTGACTCTGAAATTCTTCCTTGACTAAATCTCTAAGGGACTTAGGCAAGCCATCTAGGAATTTCTCTTTCCAATAAGGCAGATTCCCATATGGTCTTTCGTAGATCCTGGTGAGGAAAAATCCTTATACCACCTAAAGTCTGAAAGAGTTTTGCACTTAAGGTTGTTTAAGTATTTCAGAAGATTTTTCTCTAAAAATACCCGAGCAACCTACAATTGTTTTGATAATTGTGTATATCAAAGTACTACTTGAATCTGGAATAGTTTCACCATCCTTTAGGATTGGTTGTCCTAATTCATCTAATTTCATGGCTTGAAAATTTGTTGTTTTTCCTCGTCGTTTAAATAGGTATCCCACCATCCCTTAAGTTAACCTGTAAAACCTGTGACTAAGACTTGAGTAGTACTCTGGTCGGAACAATTATGGGAGGTTTTGTCAGCAGTGGCCAGGATGGTCATCTGCTGTAATTTGGCAAGAATATTATATTTGGAACATCCATCGATATTCCACTCATAGATGCTATGAGCATTATAATTATTCTGTATGGTTTTAGGTTTTTCTTCTAAGACCACGTCTGGATGTGTAGTTCTAGGGTAATAGAGTTTTTGAGGCTTTCGCCAGTTGGAAAATTCTGACTTAATTGGTGCTAATTTTAGAGGAGGCTTATCCTCTAGAGAAATTTGTGAAAATTGTTCAGATTCGTTATCTGAGTCGGTTTCTCCTAAAGCTCCTACGAACCTAGAAGAAGATGTTTCTTCAGTATGTCGGACTGGAGTGTCCTGGACAGTTAAGGATTTCTCTATTTCCGCTATTCTTTGTTGAAGTTCAGAGAGTTTGGGAGAATCTGGTGGGATCTCGTATGGCTTAAATAAAGGAGTTGTAGGGGTAGAAGGTCCTACTGTTGGTTTCTCCAGAGAAGTTGAAGATGAATTTGAAACTAAGTATTCTCCAAGAGTTTATAAATGCTTGTTCATATAATTATTTTGTTCAAAAATATTTTTAATATCTTTGCCAATGATCGACTCAGTGTCAGCTCTCTTTTTGAAAGGTGAGGCCTTAACAAAGCTGCTAGCAAAGTTTGTTGAAAATCCTTGTGACGGAGGATGTTCGGAAAGTACTTTTTCGCTAGTATTGGTTTTCCATATTTTTAAAACATTCATTGAATTTTCAAAATGGGAAATCTATTTGATTATAGTTAGTATAAATTTCAAACCATTCAAAGAATTTGATTTATTGTTTAATAATATTTAGACTGTCATAGAAAATTGATTGGATTTTCTTCCTTTCTTCTCCTTTTTACTTATTAAAAACCAAGTTCTTTTAAAAAGATTTTCAGGAGAATAAAATTCTTTTTGGAGACCTTATATATATATATATATATATATACATACATACATATATATATATATATATATCGTCTTTTTTACCCCTTAAGAATAAATTTTACATTAGACAAAATCGTAATTTAAATTATTTTCGGAATATTTAGTAATTCGAAATCAACTAAAATTTAAATCTATGTTGTCTTATATAACGTGATAAATGGCGCTTGACATGTTTTTGTCAGTGTAATTTTAGAACTTCGATAGGACACATGATTTGCGTTCGAATTCCTTGAGAATTTGTAAAAGATGTTTTAAATGTTACGATTTCAGTCTCGCATGGAATTATCTTTTTTCACCTTCAGTATTTACAATTATTTTTACATATTTGGAGTTCATACATAGTTTAAATACGAAATACTAGATTATTTAGATGCTATTCTCATTTGAACGCTTACACTTCAAAACCAAAACACCACTTCAAATTTTAATTCAAGTCATTCTCAAGAATAAGTATTAAGTTGTATTATTGACTAATGATTAAGAATTTATGTGGGATAGTCTCTTTCTTATAGAGTTAGCTATAAATGATCGACGTTTATCATTCCTCGTGAATTAATGGTGGCAAAATAGTTAAATAAAAACAGTTAATCACCCATATTATCTACTAAAAAATGAGTTGGATAATGAGCTTTTTAAAAACGGATGAAATATGAATAAGAACCATATTATCCATTTAGAAATCGATAGCCAATGGATAACTAATGGGTTTAACTTATATATTTATAAAGCCTCAAATTGGGGGTTCCTCAAGTTTGGGAGACTAGGAATTCTCCCAAAAGTGATCATATTCAAGAAGTCATGAATAATATGGCTACCCATATTATTCGCCGGTTAACCCATTTTTTATCCTTATTAAATATGGATCGGGTCGGATTACATTTTCATTTTTTCACTATCCATTTTCGACCCGTACCATATCCGACCCGATCTACCCGTTTGCCACCCCTACTAGGAACTTATTATTTCATTTCAAAATTATTTACCCTTAATTACGAGTAACAATTAAATTTATATGTGGTTTTAAGGATACTTGACTTGGTCTGATACAATTAAAGAATGAACGATAAATAAAGACTAAATTCAACAAGTAAGAGAGTAAGCAAACCACCAATATTGAATAACTCAGCTGTGGTGGAATCTTCTAAGATGAGCGAGAATGAAATTAGTATTGGTAAAGAGAGTAGTTAAAATATGTCAAACTTTTTATATTGATCGTATCTTCTGTCTCTCCCTTTTGACAGTAGGGCTGTCTATTTATATAGGAAGGGAAAAGAATTCTATACAAGGTAAAAGACTTATTTACAAGGTAAAAAATCCCTAAAATTAATGAGTTCAACGTCTTTGCTGATTTGGGCCGCGATTCTAGCCGAGATGTTTACATATCACGAGATATCCGGTCCTTCCGCTACGCAAATCTGATATTTTACCATAATATGTTTTACCCGGACCGGTCCCGATAATCTCATCTCAAATGCCTTAGCTTCGAACTTCGTCCCGATGATGTCCGACCTCGGACTTCTCTTCTCGATGTATCGGTCTCGACCTACCGGATGGCGACCTCAATCGACGCCTGTCTTCAAAACCCAAAATCAGTGCTCCCTATTCAAGCGATCGTATTCGACCCCATACAGATAGTCGCCTCATTTTTTTTGGAGAGTAATGACAAGAAACGATATGAGCCGCCGTTTCCAAGATTAGGTTAAGTGGAGACATACTTATAGTGAACGACCCGGAATTCGAAACGTCAAATCAGATAACACAAAACGTCTTGTTGATGAATGACGACAATATGATGACGCACGTGGCCACTATCAAAAAGGCCTTTTCGTGTTCCAGCTGGCGACAAACCTTGTGATCCCTGCAAATACCAATTAATGCTTTCTCACTTCGTGTTTCGTACCGCCGCTTTTAAGATGTATAAATAGCCCCCTTATTCTCCAATTTTCAAGTTTGTGTCATTTGAATACCATATTGCCCAAGCCCTCTAAACTCTGTTCTTCAAGTAACTTCTCTTTCTACAATTGCATCTACTCGCTTTCCATCTCTTTAACTTCAATGGTGAAAACATCTAAATTTGTTCCTCAGAAGCAACAACCTTCTTCCTCTCAATCCGCTGAAGAGGTCGAGCCTGTCATTGCTGAGGAAACTTTGACAGAGCCTCCTCTAAAAGCTTTCGTACCGGTCGGATGCTCAATCGGCTCCGACTTCAAGGTAGAGAAGGCTTCCTCAATGCCGGGCCGGGGCGAACCGGTCGTTAGGTATATTAGCTCAATCGCGAGCAAAACCCTTGATAGGGTAAAAATGAAATGTAACTGGGTTGGCAAAGACATGGTAGTCCCCTCTCCGGACGAGGCGATTACCACCCACGTGGAGGGGTATTTGAGTGTTTACACTTATCCCCTCACGTTGGGACCTTTGGACCCCATTATTGTCGCCTTTCGCAAAAGGTACAATGTTACACTAGGTCAGATTCACCCTTCCGTTTGGCGAATAATTCATCTTTTTCATTTTTTTAGTAAGGTCGATGGGCATCCTTTCACCATCGATCATTTGCTTCGACTATACAGTCCCCGAGTCTTCCGAGGGGGACTAATAAAACTTGCTCGCCGGGCTAGCAAAGCCCCGTTTTCGAGCATTGACGAGGAGAAGGATCGGGGTTGGATGAGCCGATTCATTCGAATAAGGACGTCGGACCTAATCCCTGTAGAAGATATGCCGTTCCCTGAAAAGTGGAACATGAATCGTAAGAATCATTTTCCTATCTAAACTCATCTGTTGTTTTTCGTTTGATATCTTACTAACACACTTCGTAAGATGCAGTCATTTTTCAAATGCCGGCTGCGATTCAACACTTGGAAGAGTGGGTCCGGAAGGTGGTAGCTCGAAGGACCTACTCAGAGCGTGCCTGGCATGAGATATTGAAAGGTTTATGGGAGGGAAAAAATTACGGTGAGACCAATAATGTTAATACTTCATGCTTTATGTGATCGGTGTTGTTATTAACTCATTTCCTCCTTTCTTTGCAGGTCTATCGAAGGACGCTGAATTGAGGCCGACGTCCCTCGGTAGAGAGGTTCCCTGCCCTCCCTCTGTCTCGGAGAAGAAGGGAGAGATGAAGAGAAAAGAAATCCCCGGTCCCTCTGAGCCCGGGAAAAAGAGAATTAAGAAGAAGAGCATAGCTCGTAAGCTCAAGATTTCCGACTTGGCTATCTAATTGAGTGATGACTCCGAGGAAGATAGGGACCTCGGTATTCCAAGCGACGAGCCATCTCGGGCAGTCCCCGAGCCGAGGATCGATGAAGCTCGCACCCCTCGAGCAGAGGACCTCGATGCAGGGGTGATGACCGAGGTTTGCGCCGATGCAGGGGAGGCAGTACAGGGAACCTCGGACCTCCCAGAAGCAATGGACTCTCCCTCTTTCTCGGAGGCAACCTTCAACGAAGTCGGGCTGCAAGGATGCATACGTCGAGCAAAGGCCACGTATCGGCAGGGTCCTTTGAAGACTTTTTTGACGGTGTGCCATCGGCTGACACCTTTGGGCTCGAACTACCGAGGAAGAGTCCATCCGCCGAGACGAGCGGGGTATCTATCGGTCCCAAGTTGGTCGATAGATTTCCCGCTCCGAGTTCCAATCCTAATCGGAAGAGGATAATAAAGTTCGCCATTCCCGAAGATGCTAGGGCTCTAGCCGCGCCTGTAGGCGTAGCTAGCTACTTTCGGTGTCTGGTGACCGAGGAAGATCAGGCTGCAATGGATGCGGTGGACGAGGCCTGTTTATTCAATGAGGCTCAACAGGCAGCAAATAAGGTAAAATTTCTTACAGGCTTTGTTTGGTGTTTGTTACCTTACTCTTCGACCTGTACTGACGTTTTATTTTCTTTCACAGTTGTAGTCTTCATTGCTTCATCATGAGGCTTTCCTTCGGCTAAGGGAAGAAAAGGCACGTCGTCAGCGACTCGAGGGGGAGACGTCGACTCTTCGGGCTGAGCTGGACTTCTAGCGCTGGGAAAATGATAAAACACTTGATTAGCTGGGGCAGCAACTAGACCGAGTAAATCAACTTCGATCCGCATTGAGCGAGGCCAAGGCAGAAAACAGTGAATGGAGAGCCAAGGCTGATCTGCTGACTTCGGAAAAGGAGACCCTCCAGGCTCGCGTAGTCCCTTTGGAAGAGCAAGTTTCGGAGGCACAAGAGAAAATCGGGACTCTGACTAAGAGCACCGATAAACTTCAGTCCCAAGTCAAGACGCTTATTTTGGATCGTGATGTCTTGGTCAAGGAGCTGCAATCGGCTAAATCCGAGATTGCCACGTCTAAATCTGATGGCGATGATCTGATAGCTCAATACAGGGCTGATGCTGAGGCTTCCCAAGAGCATTCAAAGATTCTGGTTGAGTATGCCAAGTGCCAAACCCGTCTTTTCGTTCTCGAGGAGTTACAAGATCAAGGCTTCGATCTATCCACCGAGGTCGATGATGCAGCAAAGATCGAAGCCGATGCTAGAAAGCGGGCCTTCCCTGAAGAAGAAGAAGATTCCGAGAATTCTAACTGATGCCGCCTGTTGTACAATATGTCCTTCTAGGATTCTCATTCATTTGTAACACACTTTATTTTGTATATATAAAATAATTTCCCTTTTTCGTCTGATTCTGTTTTGAAATTTCCAATTTGCAAACTTTCCTGCCTCTAAGATTTAGCTTATTTCCCAATAGATTTTCTCCCTTCTTGGCCGATTAGATAAGGTCTAAGCCTCGAAAAGGGGTCGAGATTTTCCTTGACAGGTCTTATTCGAATTTTGTTAATTTGACATGGCCTTGGCCCGTTAGGAAATCGGATCTGTCTTAACAGATCTCAAGTCAATTCGGCCTTAGCTTTTTACGAATTCGGATTGTCCTTAATAAGTCTTATTTCTTTTTGAACTTCATTAGCTCGATGCGGCCTTGGCCTATTAGGAAATCGGGACTCTGCCTTAGCAGATTTTGTTCCTTTTTGAATTTTATTGACTCCATTTGGCCTTAGCCCTTTTAAAGAATAGAGGCCTTGCCTTGGCAAGTTCTAATTATTCTCGAATTTAATTCAGTTCGGCCCTAGTCCTTTATAAATTGGGATTTGCCTAAGTAGGTCTTATTTTCCTTCGAGTTTTCTCAATTCAATACGGCCTTGGCCTTTCAAGAAATTGGTGTTTGCCTTAATAGGTCTTATTCCCCTTTGATTTCCGCGCGGAGTTCTGAACAATGTTAGTTTTTGATAATGTAATGAAAATCGAAGTGGCCATTGGGCTCAGAGACAAAATATCGGTGCCAAAGAACTTTTATTAGCATTCATGTGCTTGTACAATTTTGCTTAAGGGGCTGATCAGTCTACTTGGGCACGGTACTTACGACCGTTTGACCCTTACATTAATCCCTAATGATCTATGAGAAGTCCCCCCGAATTGAAGTAGCTAAGCAAAGATTTGAAGTAGATAAGCAATTTCCAGATATTCAAGGTCGATCGAAGTTGTGGACCAAATATTATTATCTTCGATAAGCGACCGATCTAAGTTAGCACGATTCCTGGTTGCCTCATTAAAAACCTTGCCGTAAAACCCAATTTGGGACAAAACCGGTCGAAGGGAAAAAGAGTACAACGCGTGCTTTCAGTCCTAACGTCCTGCGCTTCCTGGCTCGAGGTTACTTTATTCAATACCTACAGACATTAGCACCACAAAACAAACAAATGAAAAACGAAATTTATTACCTTAACAATAGTATCGTTTCAGGTGGCACACGTTCCAATTGTTTGGCAGCTGTTTAACATCCATGGTTCCAAGCTTGTAAGACCCCTTCCCGGTAACCTTCAAGATAACGTAGGGCCCTTCCCAGTTCGGTCCTAGCTTTTCTTCATTCGAATCTCGAGTGTTGGGTGTGATTCTTCTGAGTACCAAGTCCCCAACGTTGAAGTATCGAAGATGGGCTCTCCGGTTATAATACCTTTCAATCTTTTGTTTTTGCGCCGCCATTCGAACAAGGGCTACTTCCCTTCTCTCATCCAATAGTTCTAGATTGATGTTCATAGCTTCTCGGTTTGATTCTTTGGTTGCATATCGGAACCTGACGCTTGGTTCGCCTACTTCGACTGGTATTAATGCTTCAGCACCGTATACTAGGGAGAATGGAGTGGCCCCGGTGCTTCTTTTCTCAGTTGTGCGATATGCCCACAGAACTTCGGGCAGTATTTCTCTCCATTTTCCCTTTGCGTCGGTTAACCTTTACTTCAAGTTCAGAATTATGGGTTTGTTGGTCGATTCAGCCTGCCCGTTGCTGCTGGGGTGATATGGCGTCGATAATATTCTCTTGATCTTTTTGTCTTCGAAGAACTTCGTTACTTTGCTGCCAACGAATTGCTTGACATTATCGCACACGATTTCTGACGGCACCCCAAACCGGCAGATGATGTGGTCCCAGATGAAGTCGATCACTTCCTTTTCCCTAACTTTTTTGTACGCCTATGCTTAAACCCACTTGGAAAAGTACTCAATCATAAAAATAATAAATTGAGCTTTACTTTCATGAATGGCCATGGCGATAGGACAGAATGGAATGTCTCTCCGGGCTGGTGGATCATTGGTGCGTGCCTTTGGCACTTGCTGCACTTGTGTACGAACTCCTTCGTATCTTTCTCCATATCGATCCAATAGTAACCCGCTCAAATTATTTTTCGAACCAAGGATTCAGAGCCGGAGTGATTCCCGCACGTGCCTTCATGTATTTCTCTTAGAATATACTCGGTGTCGCCAGGCCCAAGACATATTGTGAGGGGGCCTCCGAATGTCCTTCTGAATAGGGTTCCATCATCGGACAAATAGAATCGGGCTGCCTTTGTGCGTAAAGCTCTCGATTCTTTGGGATTCGAAGGGAGTTTACCTGAACTGAGATACTCTATGTACTTGTTCCTCCAATCCCAGGTCGAGCTTGTTGAGTTAATTTCGGCATGGCCTTCTTCCACCACCGACCTCAAAAGTTGTACGACCTTTTCGGACTCGACCTCCCCTCATCTTCGACCGATGATCCCAAGTTGGCAAGGGGATCGGCCTCACTATTTTGTTCTCGCGGTATATGCTGTAAGATCCACTCTTTAAACCTATGTAGTGTGACCTGAAGCTTGTCCAAATACCTCTGCATTCGCCCTTCTCTAACTTCGAAAGTCCTGCTTACTTGATTGACTACGAGGAGGGAATCACATTTGGCCTCGATTATCTCTGCCCCCAGGCTTTTGGCCAGCTCTAAACCTGCAATCATAGCTTCATATTCTGCTTCGTTGTTAGTTAATTTTATAGTCATAATAGACTATTGAATTGTATTCCCAGTTGGGGGCCTTAGTACGATACCAAGCCCTGATCCTTTCGAGTTGGAGGCACCGTCTGTGAACAGAGTCCACACTCCCGAAGGAGTACCCGATTCAGTCATCAATTCTCTCTCGGCCTCGGGTATTAGCAACGGCGCAAAGTCGGCGACGAAATCCGCCAGCACTTGAGATTTGATTAAGGTTCTGGACCAATATTTGATATCGTACCCGCCTATTTCGATGGCTCACTTAGCCAGTCGGCCTGATAGCTTAGGTTTGTGCATAATATTCCTCAGGGGCACTGAGGAAGGCTTCTCTACCTTAAAGTCGGAGCCGATTGAGCATCCGACCGGTACGAAAGCTTTTAGAGGAGGCTCTGTCAAAGTTTCCTCAGCAATGACAGTCTCGACCTCTTCAGCGGGTTGAGAGGAAGAAGGTTGTTGCTTCTAAGTAACAGATTTAGATGTTTTCGCCATTGAAGTTAAAGAGATGGAAAGCGAGTAGATGCAAGTGTAGAAAGAGAAGTTACTTGAAGAACAGAGTTTAGAGGGCTTGGGCAATATGGTATTCAAATGACACAAACTTGAAAATTGGAGAATAAGGGGGCTATTTATACATCTTAAAAGTGGCGGTTCGAAACACGAAGTGAGAAAGCATTAATTGGTATTTGCAGGGGTCACAGGGTTTGTCGCCAGCTGGAACATGAAAAGGCCTTTTTGATAGTGGCCACGTGCGTCATCATATTGCCGTCATTCATCAACAAGACGTTTTGTGTTATCTGATTTGATGTTTCGAATTCCGTGTCGTTCACTATAAGTATGTCTCCACTAACCTAATCTTGAAAACGGCGGCTCATATCGTTTCTTGTCATTACTCTCCAAAAAATGAGGGGACTATCTGTATGGGGTCGAATACGATCGCTTGAATAGGGAGCACCAGTTTTGGGTTTTGAAGACCGGCGTCGATTGAGGTCGCCATCCGGTAGGTCGAGACTGATACATCGAGAAGGGAAGTTCGAGGTCGGACGTCATCGGGACGAAGTTCGAAGCTAAGGCATTCGAGATGAGATTATTGGGACCGGTCCGGGTAAAACATATTATGGTAAAAATATCAGATTTGCGTAGCGGAAGGAAAGGAAATCTCGTGATATGTAAATATCTCGGCTGGAATTGCGGCCCAAATCAGCAAAGACGTTGAACTCATTAATTTTAGGGGTTTTTTACCTTGTAAATAAGTCTTTTACCTTGTATAGAATTCTTTTCCCTTCCTATATAAATAGATAGCCTTACTGTAAAAAGGGAGAGACAGAAGACACGATCAATATACAAAGTTTGACATATTTTAACTACTCTCTTTATCAATACTAATTTCATTCTCGCTCATCTTAGAAGATTCCACCGCAGCTAAGTTATTCAATATTGGTGGTTTGCTTACTCTCTTACTTGTTAAATTTAGTCTTTATTTATTGTTCATTCTTTAATTGTATCAGACCAAGTCACGTATCCTTAAAACCACATATAAATTTAATTGTTACTCGTAATTAAGGGTAAATAATAATTTAAACCTATTTTTTAAATAAATTTCTATTAAATTAATAGGATTCACGCGCAACGCGCCTACCCTAAGACTAGTTTAAGAAAAAACATGCGAGGAGATGGGGGAGGGGGGAGGGTTACATATAACTTTTCGGTTAAGGAATAATTACAATAGAGAAAATCTTCGTTCAAACAGTAAAACTAGGTCCAAAAGTATTTGAGTTAAGAGTATATTTTTTAAAAAATGTCTTTCTATATATGTGAAACCAGGTGTAAGTTCATATTTGGGATTTGAGGAAAGGGCCAACTAATTTCTTCTGAATAATTTTCTTAGATGTATGTCTGAGTGTTTATTCAAGAAATTATATAAATTTGCGCATGTTTCTCTTGAAATATGCTTATTTAACTTTTTCACAAATCATTTTTTTCACAATTTATCAGCACATACGTCATAAAATATATTTTTTAATTTCACTTAAAAAAATTTAAGAAAATATATACTCCTCTATCATATTATTCGTTCCTTTTTTAATCTCTTAAAAATCAAGTACTGAATTGATCATTAACAAAAATTGTGATAAAGTGATAGATACTCATTTAATTAAAGAGACGAATACCAAGAACCCTGTGAACCCCGCAAAAGAAAGGGGGCTATCAACCGACCTCACAACTGTCGAACCAACTCATTGGAGTATAAAGAAGAAGAGATTAACCTTTGCTCTATTGAAACTTGATGGCCTAAGTCTGGAATTCTTACATCATTTAAACTGTCTGTGCTGTTCGAATGACGACGGGTACGAGGGTACAATAGTATCATAATTTTCTGTGCTATGATCCGGCATGGGTCATCTGTTCCCTTTGTTTTTTTAGCAAATATATCACTGAGCATGCTGCTTAGTGACTTATATATATATATATATATATATATATATATATATATATATATTGAGCAGTTTTAATTTTGATGATTAACAAAGGAACACATGCATGAAATAGGTTCATGGATATTGTACACAAAGTATAGTCAGAATCAAGCAAAAGGCATGCATGTGCAAGGAATAAGTATAAGTAGCTATTTCTGATAGTCCTTGAACGAAACAATTGCATATTTGATAAGGAGCATGACTCCTTACTCGAAGAGCTCAGATAAGGAAAGAGTTAGAAGTTGAAGTTAACTAGAACACTTCCACCAAGGAAGAGCAAAGCATTACACTTCTAGTTACTCTTTATTTACTAACTCTATATATATCAATGTTGTTTTCTTTTACAGATGACGCACATATACTGTAGTTAAGCAAGAACTGAGAGCAAAATAGCAATGCATTTTGTGAGCGATTCCTGTGAGATTCAAGAGTGTGCTTCTGAAGCTACACAAACCAGATTGAAGAACCAATTTCATAAAGAGTTTTATGTGTCTGTCTTTATTTCTAGTTCAAAGTGTAATAAGTATTTTGAGTTGTGCCTTTCAACTTTCTTAGAAGCAAATTGTATTAGGTACTTGAGTTGTATCATTCAAGTTAGAGTTAACTTGAAGTAGTCGCAACAGCTTGTTGCGTGTTATTACAAAGATTAGAGTTAATTCTTAGATTTGCAAGAGTTTGTAAATATTATTGTTGCTTCAGAGTTGTATTTTTCAAGTTAGAGTTAACTTGAAGTAGTTGCAACAGCCTGTGGCGTGTTGTTACAAGGGTTAGAGTTAATCCTTAGGTTTGCAAGAGCTTGTGAACTTGGTTGTTGGCTCACAGTTGTAGTGAAGTATTTGGGAAAAATCCTACTGGGTAGTAGCTCGTGGTTTTTTTACCTTTTGAGCCGGGTATTTTTTTACGTAAAAATACTTGTGTTCTTTGCTTTCTGCATTACTTATTTCACAACTATAGTTTAAGGAACGCATAGAAGAACCAGGTCTTTCTAGAATTTAGTGCAGGCGAACATTGAACACTAGATAAATCACCTCATCCCCTTTTTGTATGGTATTGAAGTATAAAACATCAATTGGTATCAAGGCAGGTTATCCTTGAAGAGGCTAACACCTTATGAAGAAAATCAAAATGAGTGCACGACCCGAAAATTGTGAAGGGTAATCCACCATTAGGCCACCATTATTCAATGGTCACTACTATTCTTGGTGGAAGGAGAGGATAAGAAATCACGTACGAGTGAGTGATGGATACTTCAAATGAGGTAAAAAGGAAATGGTCATCCAAAGCGATAGTTGTTGCTTGAGAAGATAGTTCAAATGAGGACACTAATGATGATGATGATGATAATGATGTTGATGTTGAACGTGCTCTTATGGCAATTGAAGAGTCTGAAGATGAATCAGATGAAGAATCTGAGATATATTTTATGGACCTATAGAATAAATTTTAAATTCTTTTTTAAAGATAGACTATCTGGACTATTGCTAACTTTAGTTGATGAATCTAAGAATATAAGTTATAAAAAAGAACAATTGTGAAAAGAGTGTAATATTTTAAAAGCAGAATGCAAAACCTAGAAATAAAAGCTTGTAAAATTGAAAAGGAAAATACTATGTTGAAAAATCAGGTTCATGCACTTAATACAACTGTCTTAGAACTTAGATCTGAAAATATAAAGTTAAAGATGGGGACATGAAAAAAGATAGCCAGTGATATACAACTCAACTTAGAGGATGATTTAAGAAAGGTTAAAGATGAGCTACACAAAAGAGAAGAAAATATAAGAGTTTTGAAAGATGACTTGACTAAGATTAAACATGAACTGGATAGAACATGTAAATGGAGCAGGTCCTCCGATGCACTTTTATGGCTACTAGAACACCATAGTAGTAACAGAAAGGGACTTGGCTTGGAAACTTTACACCTAAATGGGATCCCAAAAGTTTTAACGACTCAAAATCCACTAGTCGTGATGGTACCTAACCCAACCGCTAGGTAAGCCAACTAACAGTCAATATATTCCAAATGAGATTAATGAGAAATAACTGAACTCATATACAACAACCCAAGGACTGGTAGTACAAGTCATGAGCCAGTAAGACATAGATTTACAAAACTAAAACAAATTAATTACAACATCTATTTGAAATGTACATGAACATAATTCAAATATAAAGCTACCAAGGACACGTGATAGCCATAACTGGAACATGGGTACATCTTTAATGCCAGCTCCCTCCATACATAGCAACATCAACTCCATGATCTGCACGTAAGGTGTAGAAGTAGAGTACGAGTACAACCCACCCCATGTTATTCAATAAGTATCCTAACTAACCTCGGCGAGGTAATAAAAACTAGAATTATAAATGATACTCGCTATCACCTGTACAATTTATAGATTCAACAAGTATAGATTAGCTATCTTATCAAATCAGGGAAATCACAGGTAAAACTACCTTGGTGCTCACAATTCTTTGTTTTAAAATGTTCTACTCCATCAACAATGAAGGATATAAGGAAGATATGCAAATAACTCAGGTAAACAGTCAAGGATATTGCAATTAAAGATGAAATGCAATAACAAAATATCATTCAGTTGCGGCACACAACCCAATCTAAATAACAATAATCCAATAAGGCCTATTGCAGCATGCAACCCGATCCAAATAACCATAACCAGCTCTCCTAGAGCTCACATCAACCAGAAACCCATCGGTTTCTCAAAATCCGCGTGTACACTATCAAGAGAGAAACATGAGAGGGTGACTCTAGGGGGATTAATCCTAATCCACACGCAAGCACAACCAATTCAACGTGCTACAAGCCCAGCTTGGTTACAGGCTCAATATCATAATCTGCCCAGTGTGGTCACAGGCTCAATATAACGGATCCGTCCCGCGTGGTCACAGGGTATATCACAATCCGGCTGGTGTGGTCACAGGCATAACAACACAATCCGGGGCGGGCGTGGTCACAGGTATAACAACACAATCCGCCTGGCATGGTCACAGACATAACAACACAATCCAGCCGACGTGCTCACAGGCATAACAACACAATACGCCCGGCGTGGTCACATGCATAACAATAAAATACGCCCGACATGGTCATAGGCATAACAACACAATATGCTCGGTGCGGTCAGAGGCTTCCAGTCCAAATCATATCACACAGAAGAAAATATATAAGAATACATGTATGTGATCCGCGAATATCAGATTTCATGTCCCTGGACTAGCATAAGTGACATGCTAAAGTGTATGCACGCTCAAAGTAGGCTATCATAGCTCAAAACGGTAATTTCATCACAGAAATATCAATTACCAAGTTTATTCAGGGAATTAGCTTCTTTGTAACCTCAAACATGGTTCAAATAGTTCACAACAATGTTACAAAATACAAGAAATATTATAGCTTAAAGCTTAACAGTCAATTTTAGGCATATCATAGCCTAAGCACTATCTCGAGTATGGATAAATACCTCGGTGCCTGCACATTGGCTCAAACCTCACACATATCCGCACCCATAGTACGTAGCTATCACAAATAATTCAGACAATTAGTGCCTTAACCAAGTTTAGATAAGATACTTACCTCAAGCAAAGCCAAAATAAATCCCAGCAAGCCAACCACCACTCTAGCAAAGCCATCCCCGTGTGTCAACCTTCGAACGGCTCGAAACTAGCCAAAAGCAACTTAAAAACATCAAATAAAGGAAACAAACCAAAGTGATAAAGGTCGAATCTTTGATCAATAACTCAAAGTAAACCAAAAAGTCAAACCCGGGACTGCACCTCGGAACCAGTCAAAACTTACAAATTTCGACAACCCATTCAATTACGAATCCAACCATACTAATTTCACTCAAATATGACTCCGAATCAATGTGCAAACCCAAAAATTTACTTTAGGAAAGTTTAGACAAAAACACCCAATTTCTATTTTGAAATCATCAATCAAATGCCAAAAATGAAGATGGAATCACGGAATATAATCAAAACTGAGTAGAAAACACTCACCCCAATCCATGTGATGAAAATCACCTCCAACATCACCCAACTCCGAGCTCCTCAACTCAAAATATGTTAAAATAACTCAAAGGTCCGAAATAGAGTACTTAAAGATCTGCTCCATATATACTCTTCACAAACACAGAAGGACCCTTGCGTTCGTGACAGACAAGAACTCACCGCCACAAAAAGACTCTACGCGTTCGCGGCATAGACCTCGCGAATGCAATGCACAATAGATCCGGACATTCACGAACGCGGCTACTACTTCGCGGATACGAAGACATTTCTTCCAGCTCCCAGCTCCTCAACTCAACTCTATGCGAACGCGATCTGATAGACGCGAACGCGATGCTCAGGCCTCACGAAGGTATGAGAACGCGATTACCCAGACTAACGGGATGAAGGAAATTCCCAGCTCCCACATTACACTATGCGATCGCACCAATCTTCGCGATCGCGAAGAAGAATTGAAACACCACAAATCAGTAGCGGCAAAGAACATGCAAATGATTCGTAACTCATCCGAAACTCAGCCGAGCCCCTCGTGACCCCGTCTGAACATGCTAACAAGTCCCAACATATAATACGAACCTACTCGAGGCCTCAAATCTCATATAACAACATCAAAACTACGAATCTCACCTCAAATTAATCTTTATGAACTTTTGAACTTTCAACTTCCAAAACTCATTCCGAACCATACCAAGTCAACCCGGAATGACCTCAAATTTTGCACACAAGTTCCAAATGACATACAAACCTATTCCAACTCCTGAAACAATAATCCGAACCCGATATCATCAAGGTCAACTCCTGGTCAAACTTATGAACTTTCCAAACCTTCAAATTGCCAACTTCTGCCAAATACTGTCAAAACCTTCTAGAGACATCCAAATGCGAATTTGGACATACGCCCAAGTCCCAAACCACCATCCGGACCTAACGGAACCATCAAAACTGTGATCTAGGGTAAAATACACAAAAGTCAAATATGGTCAACTCTTCCAACTTAAAGATTCCTAGTTGAGAGTCATTCTCCCAAATAAATCCCAAATCACCTGAAAACCAAAACCGACGATTCACATAAGTCAGAATACATCATATGAAGCTACACAAGACTTCAAATAGCTTAACCAAGCGCAAATGCTCAAAACGACCGGTTGAGTCATTACATTCTCCCCCACTTAAACGTACGTTCATCCTCGAACGTGCAAAGAGTCATTCCAAAACCATCAAATCACTATGTAAACTCACCTTGCACTTACCCGGGGGTTATCCCACGTCACTCCAATCCATATAAGCCTGAAAATACAAAATAACTAAAGATCCTTCCTTCAACCTTAGTCCGTAAACTTTAGAACCCTATTTCCAACATCCGAAATTCACTACAAGACCTGAATCTCGTATCTACACACTGTATAAGTTTGAACAAGCTGTATCAAGCCATAACCATAACCCAAGATGTAATAACATGATATACAAGATAACTCGCATACTTGTAGCAATAATTTTTTATCACAGTAGCTGCTAACAAACAAACACGGTACCGGTTATAAACCTTATATCAAATAAAATCTCGTTCAGGACCTTCGTACACTGCCGATGATGAAAGAAACATGCAAAAACCCATAACCACTCATCAGATCAACAAGTCATGGAGCTCCCTCTCGTCCGACAAGAACCAAAGCCAAATCTAAGTCGATTTCCGTTATTATTCTTCCAAACATATCGTAATCAAATTCCATAGTAACCATTCTAGTTCCAATGACCTCATCTCATTAAACTCAGCTATTCTAGTGAAATGCCACACCAATACAACCTAAAGCCACAAACCGTGCAATCCGCGCGCTAATAAGCATCAGTTCAAGTATATTTAAATATGGAATATGACTCAAATGAGAGAACCGCCCTGCAAGCTCAGCAAGTACCACCACAAACGCAATGTTATGAATCCATCACACATATCACAAAGGAATATATCCCAATATAACTCTTCCATAGTGCGTGACCCAATCCAAACACCGATCCACCTGAAATACCTCAAGCCAAAATACTTAAAATCAAGAACCATATGCAAATCGAAAACAACCACACGAATTGCATGACCATAACCACGGAGAAACGGATAGCACAATATACCACCAACAGGAAAGACCATAACTAAGATGCAATCAAACATTTGACATCCCAAGTACCATCTCGCTCGAATTCCGCCACAAGGCCCAAACAGAACCGCATCATGTGCGCAAACAACCAACATATCACAACCCAACGTAGCATAGAAGGGTAACACATAGATCATATCAGAACATGAACAAGCTTAACTCTAACCGAATGACACATCCCTCAACAATAGCCGTGACGAGTTAATAAATACGACCAATGTAGAATACAAATCCTCATTAGGCCTACCAGTGGCCTCCAAATCAATTCTGATCCTTCCGAAATTAGTTGATAACCTTCCCAAATATCCACTAGAACCTATCCACAACACATACCATCAGCTGGCTAACTTGTTCATAACTTCACAGACCGCAACCAAGAAACTATCTGCCTCTAAGACTCTCACAGTGTTCAAATCACGAGAATACAAAAATCTCCATATCCGATCCCGACTCGACCACTCAAATGACCGACACATCTCTGATGAACAATCATTCCATGAGAAATACTTTCATAATTCTTCTGTTCCACATAGAAAATTTCTAACATAAGCAATCGATCATTCAGGCGAGTACCGCAATACCAATGAAGCATCCGTAAGTCAAAACACAAGGCGTCTTCTAAAATGCATAGTCTTCTCAGGTGATATCGATAGTACCAACATTCTTCTAAATATTTGAAAAACTGTGAATGCCGTATAGAACTCATGACCTTCCTTTTGTAACTGAACCGTATACTTGCACATGCAAATCTGAATCTCACACGATGCACCGCCTCTATCAGGCTATCATATGAAAACATGAGAACCCCATTATCAACTTTGAGTCGCAAGCAAAATACATACTCAATAGAATCCTTCCAATTGATCCCATTCAAGCAAAATACATACACAATAGACTCCTCATGGCTGTAAAAAATGTCCATCCCAAGCCTTGGTAGAAAACATCAAGAACTCTATGAAACCCATTAGCACAAGATTAAGCCATCAGAACTGAATCCATCTAACTCAACCAAGTCCTGCAAGTCGCCAAACCCAAAAGTATTGCCAGGAAACCCCGATAAAACCTCACCTCATCATAAGAACCAAAAGAACCTATCATACCATTACAATACTAATCCAATCTATGACTAAGCTGTCCTATTTTCTTTGAGTTCCTTCTGAGTTGCTTCGGTTAACACTTTTCCTTGCTGGTACACTAAGACTCTTAACCCAATGCTCACCACAAGAGAATCCTAGCATGAAACCATGTCATCCCAAAGCCCATAAGCCGTTCTATTCCTTCTTAAGCACCTGAAAAATACCGCATCCGAGATTCCCGCTCTGAAGAGACCTTAGGTGAATTTAAAGTTGTTTCCCTAACCTTTTTGATATTGAAATGTAGAATCCAATAATGATACTGATATACCGCGACTCCCAACACGATCTGATGATTATATCAGATCTTAGCCATTTACAAATTCAAAATTTCCTCAAATACCACATATGAATCTTGAACCCATTAGAACCTTAATGAAAGTCATCCTCCCTATTCAAATCTCAAGTNCCCAAAACCGGTGAGACCGAGTCATAAGCTTCTATAGAATATTCCAAAACACCTAATACAATACTGTCTAATAAAGGGAACAACAATACTAGAAGGATAACGGAAGGTGACTCCGAGGCCTGCGGACGCCGAGCAAGTATACCTTGAAGTCTCCGGATAACAGATGCAATCAAACACTTATATCCAACATGAGTAGACATACCTGGATCAGCACAAAAAGATGTGTAGAAGCGTACTATGAGTACACCATAATGGTGCCCAGTAAGTATCAAGCCTAACCTCGGTAGAGTAGTGATGACGCCAGGTCAAGACACCGACTAGGACATAATAAATAGAATGAAAAAATAATAACGGGAAGTAATTAGAGGCAAAGAAATAACTGCTATGAAACAAGTTAATAACATAAATGAAGCAAGTAAAGAGAACCACCGCAGTCAAGTACGGATCTAAACTGATAAGACAAGGAAGAATAAAAGCAACAAGAAGTCTTTTACCAATAACTCTTTACAACCTGACATAAACAACAAGAATCACAAACGAGGTCCCTCGTACACAACAAGAATCACAACCAAGGTACCGCCTCGTATACAACAAGAATCATAACCGAGGTACCACTTCGTATTCACATTTCCCAAACCCAAAAGTATTGCCAGGAAACCCCTATAAAACCTCACCTCATCATAAGAACCAAAAGAACCTATCATACCATTACAATACTAATCCAATCTATGACTAAGCTGTCCTATTTTCTTTGAGTTCCTTCTGAGTTGCTTCGGTTAACACTTTTCCTTGCTGGTACACTAAGACTCTTAACCCAATGCTCACCACAAGAGAATCCTAGCATGAAACCATGTCATCCCAAAGCCCATAAGCCGTTCTATTCCTTCTTAAGCACCTGAAAAATACCGCATCCGAGATTCCCGCTCTGAAGAGACCTTAGGTGAATTTAAAGTTGTTTCCCTAACCTTTTTGATATTGAAATGTAGAATCCAATAATGATACTAATATACCGCGACTCCCAACACGATCTGATGATTATATCAGATCTTAGCCATTTACAAATTCAAAATTTCCTCAAATACCACATATGAATCTTGAACCCATTAGAACCTTAATGAAAGTCATCCTCCCTATTCAAATCTCAAGTGCACCGCCCAAACAAGCTGATCGATCAGTGCTCCATTAGCACACCAACACCTAAGGAAGTAACCCCACCTTAACACAACCGAGTAAATTCCTGCTCCATGCACACTACATGCATCACAAATAACAACTTCAAATCATCCTATGATTTCTATATCTCTATGAAGTGTAATACATCGTGCATCCCGAAATTTTCTTGTCCAAGTCATCCCCAAAACCAACCTCTGCAAGTTATAACTGATCCACAAGGGTACCTCAAACCATAACTAACATAACACATGACCATGCAAGCTGATCGTCGATAGCAGACTCCCCCACTTAGCTCACAGCCATAGAACATATTATCCGATAATTTACAATACCTTTTACTCTATAGCTGCTATGATCTCGCAGGTGCTAAAAAAGCAAAATTCTTTACGAACTCATGTAACACTAATTATAGCATACCTTAGATCACCCGTTAAACTCATATTCATCCTCGTGACAGTCAAGCCACATTCCTCAAGCGATCCAAGCTCAAGTTGCAACACATATAACCCACTAGTAGAAAGAACTCTAAACAAAAAATCACGAGAATCACATATCCAAAGATTACCCCGCAGGTGATAACCCACGTGCTTAGCCTCAAACTGGTATCTTTCTATGACCTCATCCTGGTGGCAAGCACCATACAATCGTTAAATCCTTCCGAGTCCAAACTTGTCAACAAAACATAAGAATCTACTTTATCAAAAAAAATTAATAACATGAAAGACCCCTCTACACGCATATAACTCGAGACCGTTCAACACATCAAGATAGAGACCAAGCACCCAATAGTCCTTTTCATATCCCAAAGAAAAAACTCTTCTCGCCACAATCAAGCTATCTGAGCACATCCCAAAGCCACATCATACTCATCATATAGCCATCCAACCACTCACCGAGCCATAAATTCCACTCCTAAGGACACTATCGAACATATCATATGCTTACACAACTGAAATTACGGAGCCCAAGCTGCAAACCTAGCTCAAGCCCTCCAGACTAGGCCATCCCTAAAATATAGAAAACACATTTCGCACCTCATCCATGGAATCACAAGCTGTGGATGCACTTTGATACCGAGCGCTCAACATAACATACGAGTGAGTGGAAGGAATTCAAGAGATACGCTTCAAGCTGAATAAATGCAGCATGATAAGGAAAGAAAGATGGGAAGTTTATCCTAAATGCTCTAATAGTGGGCTGATGGGCCTGCTGTACTGCCTTGCCCCGAAGCCTATGGAAAAACCTCCTCATGTGACCAAGCTCCCCGAATTCGTTGCAATCCCTCAGTGCGAAAGACTGCTGACCCTGAGTCTGACCGTGGGGACCGAAATACCCACTGGAGTAACCCCGAATAGCCGGTAGACGGTAGGTACTCTCTGGAATGGTGTTGAAGTAGGGTCGCACTGGAGCGTCCTGAGCAGGCAGTGGTGCTGATACATAGGCCTGCTAAACCGGCCTTGCACAAACTGACCTCTGCCCCCAGACAAGGCGCCACTGAATCCCCGAGAATGCCGAGACCAGTTCTCTCCCATCGTATATAATCAGTCATGATGGTGGATACTCTCGATCCTTCGAGCTATATCTACAACCTGCTCATATGAAAGTCCCCATCTCAACCTCTAGGGCCATAGTAACCTGATACCATAATGCATTCCCGCAGTAAACCTCTGCACTCTCTCCGCATCTGTGGGAGCATCATAAGTGTATGGCGAGACACTCAAAGAATCTCGCCTCATAATCGGTCACATACATTTGACCCTGCTGGAGACGCTCGAACTGACCCCGCAACTCTTCCCTATAAGAAGGTGGGATATAACTCTCCAAAAAGAGATGTGTGAATTGGTCCCAAGTCAAGGGAGGTGAACTTCCTGGCCTGCTACAGAGACAAGACTGCCACCATCTACAGGCCTTGCTCTCCAACTGAAATATGGTGAAGTTCACCCTGTTGGACTCCAATATTCCCATATTATGTAGCATGCCCCTACAATGATCAATGAAGTCATGTGTGTCCTCATGTCGCTCACCGCCAAAGATAGGAGGATGTAGCCTAGTCCATTTGTCTAGTCGCGTTTGCTGCTCAACGGTTGCGGCTGGTCTGAGCTTTAGTATAACCGATGCAACAGGCTTTAGTATAACCGGTGCAACAGGCTAGGCCCCGCCCGTAGGTAGTGCACTTGGGGTTTGATAAACTGCAGTAGCGTGCCCTAGAGCCTGAGAGGTAGGGGTCTGTGCTCCCCCTCCCGCTTGAGATGTGGCTGGATCTGCCGAAAATAGCTCGGCCTGAGTCATAGAATCCAAGAACCGCAGCATACGGCCTATGACCTCCTGAAATCCTGGTGCTGTCAAAAAATATGCCGGGGCTGGCTCAGCTACAGACGCCTCATCCTTCTCCTCAATAATATGATCCTCCATTGGATCCACTAGAGGTACAACAAGAGCAACTTGAGGATGCCCTCATCCTCTAGCAGGAGCTGTGGCTCTCCCTCTGCCTCTTCCTCGTCCTTTAATAATT
>MCJB01048808.1:36805-70951 GCA_002018475.1 Nicotiana obtusifolia
GGGGGGGGGGGGCAGCGCCTCTTCCAGTGGGTACAGCCACAACGCGTTCTCACCATCTGTGATAGAATAAGAGAAAGATACTTAGCATAACATTAACTGTACGATGGAAGATCAAGAAAGAGAAGTTTCCTAATACCCTATAGCCTCTCGAAGATAAGTACGAACATCTTCTCACCGATCTGCAAGACTCTACTAGGTCTACTCATGACTGGTGAGACCTATGTAAACCTAGTGCTCTGATACCAAGCTGTCATGACCTAATTCCCACTAAAGGCCGTGATGGCGCCCAACGGCGCTGTTAGGCAAGCCAATAGTGATCTATCTATCTAACTGCTCATTTTATTGCCTTTTAGATCATGAAGTTTATTTAATAATGAAACTAAGCATTGAAGCCATGGTGATGCAAGCATAAATAAAAGATGAATGTAAAATGGTGATAATATTGGATAAAAAGAAAACCATAAGCATCTACTAGAACTTCCCAAAATCCGGTGTCACAAGTGCACGAGCAATACAGTAGAATATACAAACCACTGCATAGATGGAATAGAAAGAAATATAAAATGCAACAGGAAGGAGACTCTGAGCGCTGCAGATCGGAGCATGGGAGAGCAGCTATAACGACCCCAATTTCCCCTCCTTAGGATGTCGTGATGGCACCTAGTCTCTAAGACTAGGTAAGCTTAATAATGAGATATTTTAGCAGAAACGAAAGCTAAGACATTATATAAACTAACAATTCTCAAAAAATATCTCGATAACTGAAAAACAACTACAATGCTCCCAAAACCGGTGAGACCGAGTCATAAGCTTCTATAGAATATTCCAAAACACCTAATACAATACTGTCTAATAAAGGGAACAACAATACTAGAAGGATAACGGAAGGTGACTCCGAGGCCTGCGGACGCCGAGCAAGTATACCTTGAAGTCTCCGGATAACAGCTGCAATCAAACACTTATATCCAACATTAGTAGACATACTTGGATCTGCACAAAAATATGTGTAGAAGCGTACTATGAGTACACCATAATGGTGCCCAGTAAGTATCAAGCTTAACCTCGGTAGAGTAGTGATGACGCCAGGTCAAGACACCGACTAGGACATAATAAATAGAATGAAAAAATAATAACGGGAAGTAATTAGAGGCAAAGAAATAACTGCTATGAAACAAGTTAATAACATAAATGAAGCAAGTAAAGAGAACCACCACAGTCAAGTACGGATCTAAACTGATAAGACAAGGAAGAATAAAAGCAACAAGAAGTCTTTTACCAATAACTCTTTACAACCTGACATAAACAACAAGAATCACAAACGAGGTCCCTCGTACACAACAAGAATCACAACCAAGGTACCGCCTCGTATACAACAAGAATCATAACCGAGGTACCACTTCGTATTCACATTTCTCAATTTCAATCACAAGCTTTCCTTATACCGCCGCGTGAGCCTTACATTTAAATAGTTTTGAAAACACCTTTTCCGAAATAGCTACATGCACTTTAGCCCACCTTATGATGTCGCGTGGCTTCAAGTAGTTCAGTTAGAAGAAACACTCCTAAGTATCACCTTATGCTGCCGCATGCACATTAACCCCTATCCTTATACCGCCTCATGCGCACCGATATCACATCACAATAACAACTCGCACCACAATTGCCCATATTTCACTACTTGCTAATAATCAATAATATCAATGTTTCGACAACAATAGCCCACGGCTCAACCAAAGTGTGTACAAGAATATCAACAATAAGAATGAATGTAAATTTCTCCACAAGAAGGATATCTCAACAATGAACAATTTTGCCTCAATGTGACAACGACTATCATAACTTCAACACCAATAATTTAACAATGAAAGAGATAATGTGTAACCTTGATTTTAAATAAGAATAACTCACAATAGAAGAGATAACATGTAACGATGACTTCAAATAAGGATAATCAATAATGGAAGAGATAACATGTAACAATGACTTCAAATATTGATAAATCAACAATGGAAAAGATAACATGTAACAATGACTTCGAATACGGAAAAGTCAACAATGAAAGAGATAACATGTGAAAATGATTTCAAATAATGATAAATAAACAAGGGAAGGGATAACATGTAACAATGAAAGAGGTAAAAACTTCAACTAAAGAATAAGAGCAAAATATCACGTAAGACGTAGAACGAGCGTTAACAAAGTCGTTTAAACCATGTAAAGATAGACTAACACAAGTAAGAGCAAATTGACGATGATATTAGAACATGATATGGCAGTTCAATTAAAGCATGGAAGGAGTCTAAGTAGCCTAAATCGGTCAAATACAACATATAACCTGTGTACCCACTCGTCACCTTGAGTACATGGCTTTCATATAGCACAAATGACATAATCAACCCCAAATCCTAAGGGGTAGTTTTCCCCACACAAAGTTAGGCAAGATACTTACCTTAACTAGGCCAATTTAACCCCCGAAAATAGCTTTTCTCCTTAAGTTCGCCTCCACATGGCTCAAATCTAACAAAAATCAACTTAGTATTATCAAACAATGCAAGAGAAATCAATTACAATAGATAAAGCTATGATCTTTTCACCTTTCTCAAAAAGTCAACAAAAGTCAACCCAGTGCTTGCCCGGTCGAAACCCAGGTCCAAGGGTAGATTCCGACTACCCATAGCTCCACGAATTCATATATATGATTAATTTCAAAATCCGAGTCCAAATCGACTCTCCAAACTCATATTCTTATTTTTCAAAAACTTGACAAAGTTTCACAAATTTTTACTTTGATTCACATTATTTTGAATTTTAATCTAAGATATATTGATGAAATGTAGTTGGAAATAGATTAGAATCACTTACCCAAAGTTCGTAGATGAAATCCCCCTCTCCGAATCGCCTCCTACACCCAAAGTTTGTAGATGAAATCCCCCTCTCCAAATCGCCTCCTACCGAGTCTAGGGTTCTAAAATGAAAGAATACCTCACAAATTTGGCAACTGGCCAGCCTAAGAGGAGGTTGCAAATGCAACTTTGGCTTCGCATTTGCAAAGCCTGCCCCCATCGCAAATGCGATTGTTTTGTGGCAAATGCGAACTACCCCTCTACCCGAGCTACTTCGTAATTGCGAGCCAAGTATCGCAATTGCGATACATGAGGCCCCCTTTCTAAGCTCGCAATTGCGAACCTGGTGAATCGCAAATGTGACACCACAGGCATCAACATACTTTTTTCAGTACAAAATATTCCGAGACATGTCCGAAACTCATCCGAGCCCTCAAGTTTCCAGATCAAACATCCACACAAGTCTAAACATCATAACAATTCGCTCGCGCAATTAAAATACAAAAATAACATTTAGAACTATGAATCAAACACTAAAACGCATGAATTTCAAAGTAAATTTTAAAGAACCTCTAGAATTACAACAAAGCGCCCGAATCCTAGCAATTCAACTCCAAATGATACCAAGTTTTGCGGAAAAGTTCTAAATATCATAACAGACCTATTCCAAGTCCCAAAACCAAACACACTCGATAGCTGTCAGTCAACCTACGGTCAAACTTTTCAACTTCAAATTGCCAAATTTCGGCAAAACAACACAAATCAACCTACGGACTTTCGAATTCAATTCCGGGCATACGCCCAAGTCCAAAATCATGATATGAAGCTATCGGAGCCATCAAAACACTTTTCTGACCTCGTTTTTACAAAAGTCAATGTTTGGTCAACATTTCTAACTAAGCTTCTAAGTCAAGAATCAAAGGGTCCAAAACGACCCGAAATCTTCCCGGAACGAAACTAACCAATCCCGTAAGTCATAAAACCATAAACACACATGTGTGAAGCATGAAAAAGGGAAACATGGCATAATTACACAAAATGATTGATCAAGTCGTTACAACAACTCACCACTAAGTCTCCGGGTAATGTGGATGCACGCCTGAACGGACACTAGATGTATCTGCCTTAGTACCTCCACAATTTGTGTAGAAGTGTAGTTGTGAGTGCATAAAACAACATGTACCCAGTAAGTATCTAGTCTAATCTCGAAGAAGTAGTGATGAGGGTTTGACATTGACACTTACTAGTGGTCAATAAATAAAGTGCAGGAATTATAAATAGGTATGGAGTACAACAGTAACAGTAGAATAAAGAAGCAATAAATAAGTAATTCTTTAACTACTTATCAATTTAAAATCTCCAATTTTCACATGCCAATTTAAACAAATAAGAGACATAAAACAATTATCAATTCTTAAGTCACGAAGGGAATATCAAGTATAATCGGACACCTAGCAATATTATGTACAAGTTATGTCAATCCATGGATGTATCTAATTATATATATATATATATATATATATCTACAGGAATAGGCAAACTCTTCGGACTTCGAGGACATACATTTACTTAACCGTGATAAGCACATAAAGAAGCATAATTTTCTATCAACAATCAAATATAAATTCAAGTATTAAACTAACAAGTTGGTTCAAATAATACAAGTATTGCATGATAAAGTCCTAAGTCTACCCGAGCATAAACATGATTTTTTCTACGTACAGACTCTTGCCACTTCGTGCGTATGTAACACCCACAATTATTAACAAATAACAATTTAATCTCCTACAGGGTTATTCCCTCTTACAAGGTTAGGCAAGAGACTTACCTTGCTTCCATGTCCAATACTTGGCCCTTCAACCTCACTAGTTGCTCCAAATCGATGCCGAGCAATCCGAAACTAACCAAAGGTCGTACAAACTAATGAATATATTCTCAAAAGTTCATAATTCACCTATTAGAGTAATTACCCAACACAAATCAAAAAGTTTTTAAAAGTCACCCTCAGGCCCACGTGCCCGGATTCCGGAAGTTTTTTTAGAATAATGTTGCCCATAATCTTACGAACTCAAATATATAATTGCTACTCAATTCCATAATCAATTTTGTAGTCTAATCCCATTTTTATCAAAACCTAAGTTTTTCAACATAATCCCATAATTTCTATAATTTCTATAATTTCTATGTTAACATCTACTCATAATCTATGTATTAAACTCATATTATGTAGCTATTACTTATCTCTAGATGCTAAGTGAAAAATTCCCCCTCCAAGAGGTCCAAAATCGGCTATGAGATGTGCGAAATGAAGAAAATGGACTAAGTCCCGTTTTTAAATCAAGTGACTGCCCACACATCCCTTCTTCGCGATCGCGAAGGCAAAAGTCTGCCATGCCCAGAAAAGGCTCTTTGTGAACGTGACCTTGTCCTCACGATCGCAAAGGCTAGCCCGGCCTACTCTTCGTGAACTCGTTCCACCCTTCGCGAATGTGTTCCGCCCTTCGCGAACGCGAAGGGCAAATACCAGCTGACCCCTCCGCCCCTCCCGTTCCATCTACGCAAACATGGGAATGCTATCGCGTATGCGGAGGCCACTAGTCCCAAGCCATCGCGAACACGACCCAGTCTTCACGAATGCGAAGCACAAAATGACCCATCGTCGCGACCTAATTCCCGCTATAGGTTGTGATGGTGCCCAACGTCGCCGTTAGGCAAGCCAACGGTGAACTACCAACTTAATTATTCATTTTATTATTTTTGAAATCAGGAATCTTATTAGATAGAGAAATTCACGCATTAAAAATTGTAGATACATCTAATTTAATAAAAATATAAGATAAAAGTGTGCCTAGGGTAAGCAAAACCATAATTAAATTCTAGAACACCTCAAAACCCGGTGTCACAAGTGCACGAGCATCTACCAGGAAGTACAATAACAATACAACATATGTCTGGAATACAAGAAGGACAGGATAAAGTAAATAATTAGGATGGAGACTCTGTGTGCTGCGAATCGTAGCATAGAATGCATCTCACCATAAAGTCCCCTCAGCAGTTGTGCCTACGCGCCCAAATTACCACCAAATAAACCTGTCAAATCCTACACATTTAGTGCAGAAGTGCAGCATGAGTACATAAATCAACGCGCGTACCCAGTATCTAGCTTAACCCCGAAGAGGTTAAGATGAGGGGTCGACATTGACACTTACTAGTGGTCCAGTAAATCAAATATAATAAAGTAGACAAGTATGAAACATGGTAAGTAAACAGTAAGTAGAAATAAAGGCAAATAATACGGTCTACAGTTGAAGAGTGAACACAAAGTCCTCAATTATCGGATACCTCCTCAAATGGAATATGTAATGGTCAATACCAAATCAATGATCACATCTCAAGTCAGAAAAATCATGAGTACGCGGACTCCTTATCAAGTATTTCACACGATTCTGCCGAGACGAGCGGCCCGATCCCATAAGAGTGTTTCATAGAACTGCCAAGGCGAACGGCCTGATCCCATAAGAGTGTGTTACAATATCCTGGTGAGGCGAACGGCCCAATCCCATAAGAGTGTGAAGCTTTTAGGGGTCTTTGACCCCACTCACGAATATACGTGTGAGTTATACAATTCAAGAGAAACTTTCCGATGAGTACGCACAACATGGGACAAATCCGTAAGAAAAGTACAATTTCCACAGACTAATCAAGTAGCTCGTCAAGTATCTAAAATAGCGAGTCCATTACTCTACGCGAGTCTAGTCTCACGTCATAATGTGAATTAGAGCAATTAAACAGGCAAGAATAACTCAATTAGTACAATTAAAGCATGGTGCGAGTCTAAGTCTACCCAGACATAATCAGGAATCCTAGCATACGCATGGACACTCGTCGCCTCATACGTGTGTAGCTCCCACTACATGTAGCACATAGCAAATGTAACACCTACAGGGTAAATTTTTCCCTCACAAGGTTAGACAGGAGACTTATCTCGCTTCGAAATTAAATTACCGGCTCCAACGCGTTTCTAACTCCTCAAATTGATGCCAAACAATCCGAAACCCCTTGTTGAGACGAGAACAACACCATCAAAATCACCTCAAACGGAGCTCTAGAACTCAAGATATGCTCAAAATATCAAAATACTCGGTTTAAAACACCGCCGGGTGATTTTTATTCATCACCTTCGCGTTCGCGAAGAGAAATTTTACTTGTTGACCAGCCAACCCAAATTTCCTTCTTCGCGTTCGTGAGACCTCCCTCGCGTTAGCGAAGAACAAAAGTTCGCACCATAAACCAGCAATTTTTCTCGACACGGAAATGTGCATAACTCTCTCATAAGACCTCAGAATTCGATGATTCTTGTTGCTATGGTTTAGTAATTATGATACGAATCTAATGGTCCAATTGAATCACAAAGAAAAGGTCGTTCGCTCAATATGGTACCCCTTTATTCCCAAAGAAATGACGTCGAAACATCAAATAAGAGCGCTACACAACCCAAACTCATCCGAAACACACCCGAGACCCCCGGGACCCTGTCCAATCACACCAACCACTCCCAAAACATAACGAACCTACTCGAGGCCTCAAATCACACCAACAAAAATCAAAACTATGAATCGCACATCAATTCAAGCCTAATGAACTAGTGAACTTTTAAAATTCTAAAACTCATGCTGAATCATGCCAAATCAACCCGGAGTGACCTCAAATTTTGCATGGAAGTCTTAAATAGACACAACAGACCAACTCCCGAAACCACAATCTAGACCCGTTATAAACAAAGTCAACTCTCAGTCAAGCATATAAACCTTCCAAACTTTCAATCTTCCAACTTTCGCCAAATAGCATCAAATGAACATACTGACCTCCAAATCCAAATCCGGACTTACGCCTAAGTCCAAAATCACAATTTGGACCTAACGGAATCGTCAAAACTCCGATCCGAGGTCTTTTACTAAAAATTTAAACCTTGGACAACTCTTTCAACTTAAAGCTTTCGAATTGAGAATTATTCTTCCAAATCAACTCCAAACTTCTTGAAAATCAAAACCAACCACGCGTTCAAGTCATAATACATGAAGTGGAGCTACTCAATGTCTCATACCTCCGAACAACATGCTAGAGCTCAAAACGACCGATCGGGTCGTTACATTTTCCCCCACTTAAACATATATTGCTCCTCGAATATGCCAAGAACCTTCCTAGAGTTGATCAAAATCGTTGTTTAACACCTCGTTTACTACCCATGCCACCACAACCCATATGAGCACATTAGCTCAAGCCAGACTGAAGGTCCTTCGTGCTACCTTAGCCCACAAGCCTTAGAACCAAATTCCAACATCCGGAATTCTCTACCAGGTCTGATTCCAACACGTGAACACCGTATCAATCTCGACACGCTGAACCAAAACATGATCTATGCACCCATTCTACATCACACGATGCACCGCATAACTCATTTGCCAAAGTAACTTCCTCCAACCACAACGGCTGCTAATTTACGAATTCGTTGCTCATAATATACCTCATAACACATACAAGTCATGTTCCAACTCTCGCAATACTGCAATGATGAAATAGATTCGTAGAACCCTTAACCACCGCCAAAAAAATAACACATGGAGTCTTTCCGCTTGGTAGGAATCATTGCCTCATTTTGAACTATTTAGTGACATTTTCCACCCCAACATATATTATACAAATCTAATTGCACTGATTTCAGGTCCAACAACCTCATCTCACCCAGTACAAGCTGCTCGGGCAATAAGTCACCTCAAACACCGTCTAAAATCTCATATGACGCCATCAATGCACCAACAAGCTATAACTCGACTATGAACAATAAGGGAAGACGAACTCCGGCAAAGAACTACCCAGCCCACATAACATTCAAATTAACCAGACAAACGCCATGAACTCGTCATAAGGGTAAGAAATGAGACACACGAAATAAGTATGAGGATCCACACCCAACATCTTACTATTGTGGTGTGCAACCCAATCTATGCATCATACTCGTGGTGACGTGCCACCTGACCCACACATAACAATCAATAAGGAAATACCTACCGAGCCAAAATGCTCATACCAACAAAATGACCGAATATCGACCACAAGCACGCCAAGTGCATAACCACAACACTAGGGAGACAGATAGCGTCATGTGCTACAATAGCCAAGCACGACTAAGGTGTGTCAAACAACCAACATCTCGAGAGACATCTCAGTCATATAATACCACAACTACACATGGTCACAACACATATGTAAATAATCAAACCGTCTCAAAACCCATAGAGCATAAAGAGTAGCGCCTGAAATAGGCGAAGGCAAGAATATCATCCACCACGCCCAAAGACCCATCCATAAGCGATGCTATGCCGAATAAGCATATCTGATCTGGTATAAGATATACATTCACATTAGCCCTACCAACGGATCTCAAGCTGATTCCGATCATCCTCATATGGGTCTATAACCTCCCAAAGATCCACAATGACCATATCCATGACACATACGATCAACCGTCAAATAGGGAACAAACTTTCACAATCCGCAACTAAAGAAATAGAGTGCCTCTCAAACATAAACTCTCCCACCAGTGATAGTACTAGAATCTCTATACATGATTTCAATCTCTACCGCATAAATGGCTAACACATCACACTTATACAATCATCCCGCGGGAGATACTCCCACGAACTTCTACACCATGTAGCAAAATCTGCATATCCATGGCTACCAACCATATTATTACTTTAATGCAAATCAAGAATAGATACAGCAATACACAACGCTTCTTCCACATAACACCATTTTTAGGCGACACAAAAATAATGCCAACATACTCTGAACATCTGAAATCTCTCCACAGCTCTTCCGAGCTCGTGACAGTCCTGTCAAAACTGGATTGCAACATTGATCCTCAAATTTCAATTCCATACCACTCACTGCACCTATCATGGTGCTACAAAAGAGTACAAGAATTTCATCATAAATCCTGAACCACCAGTAGAATAAACACTTCATCTACTAGAACCTTTCACTTAACTCTTTTTAGAAGAAGAATCGCAAGACACAACCAACATCCCATAGCCGCAAAAGACATAAAACTCAAGTCGTGTTCTAAACCGCCATAATTCTTCTGGGACCCATTTACACATAATCAAAACCATCAGAATCAAATACCTCCTAATCAATCAAATTACCGATGCTGTCAAGCCTGCAGGTACAACCACGAAACACCTGTATTGCCTCATCACACCGAAGGAACCGATCATTTCCTTAACCATGTCGATCCAAACCACTACTAGACTGATTCAGCTTCTTCCAATTTACTCTTGACTTGCCTTCGAAATAATACCTTTATTCAAACACATAACGGACCTCAATCAACACTCATCCCAAGTGACCCAAATCACGAGACCACGTCTTAGCAACATCCATAAGCCATTTTGTACCCCCCTTCATGCACTAAATAGTATCTCCAACTGATACACCTGCGCTGATTAGATCGTCTGTGAATCTAAAGCTATTTCTCCCATTTCTCTACCATTGCACTGCAGACCCGATAATAACATAGAATACTCTAAGTACCCTTCACACTCTGCTGCAAAACCCAATCTTCATCCACATAACGAACCCGAAAATCCTTAAGAACCATACCATAAATCTTGAATCCACTAGGACCATTATTGAGAGTCGCTCACTCTAATCTAGTCCCTATTATTTAACCAATCACTAGTGCCTCTTTAGAACATGAGCACTCCAATGAAGCAACCAGATAAATCTTTTCCCTTGTATATCACATCCACCAGAAGCACAAAATCTAAATCATTCCACAACCCTCACATATCAATAAGGTTACATGTCGCACACATCTATTAAATCCATTGCTCAATTACTCCTGATGTATTTTTTCCCTAAGTCATAACTATCCACCAACATATCGATAACCTGAATCTGCTAAGGCACATAACAACGTAACCCAATCATAGACGGTAGGCTCCCCCACTTAGCTTTACGCTACAATCACATAAATCCAGAACCTACAACGACTCCTCCTTCTCTGCTACCATGATCTCGCACCGTTACTCAGCCAAAGTTCTCATAAATTCTTATTGCACTGATCATAATGCATCCCGAATTATCATCCATAATCGAACACTCGACCTTTTGACAGTCGTACCATATTCTACAAGTGATCTAAGCTCACATCACAGTACGTACACCCCACTGGATTTAAGGTAGAGCTTTTCGTACGACCCTTTACTACAAATCATACAACTCCTAACACCCTCACAGGAGATAGCCCACCTATGTAACTCCATATCAACATCTTACAACGCCATTTCCCTAGTTATGACCACTACAAAACCGGTTAATCCTCCTGAGCACACACTCGCCCACCAGTTATAAGCGCCCGTTCATTTCCATTGACGTTAACTGAAGATCCAGCAATGCGTTCAAAACTCGAAGTCATAGCATCCCAAAATGATAATCAAGTTTTCACATCCATCTACATTCCAAGCAAACTCTTCTCGTCACATTCAACATCCTAACCAACTACTTGATATCTGCCTCTCGTACTTGACTTGCTAACAATGCAACTACTATGTGACGTAACCCTCAATGCCCTTCCTCATCTTTCACTAATAAAACACTGCCTCAATCATAATCCATCTCTCTAGCACCCGAATAATAAATTGCCACCAACTCTAAGCCTCGTTTAAGATCATCTTCCTCGAGCTATGAACAATGGAGATACCGATCCGACCCAGCAATCGCAATACACTGTCATCTCCGGTAACTGCTTCTTAGGTACCATTTCACGACTCCTTGCCCCGAAGGCAAACAAATGAAGACCAACACACTGACGAGCTTTAAAGAATTCAAACAAAGACATCGACACCACATCATAACCAAGGAATCCACCAAATTCGAAAATAACCCATCTCACAACCCCGTCAACTAACGCCTGAACATCCATTGTCCAATTACCTCTTCTCCCCTCGGATAGAATGCCGAATCTCTAAACGTGAACCGAATAATGTTCCTTTCGGGTCATTCACTTCCACGACACATAAGCAAGTACCCCAGCATTCACACCAGCACTATGCGATAACAACGCATGCACATCAAATTCACGGTGCAAGTCCTCGAAACCATAGGGAACACTAACACTGGGCTAAAATGATAGAACAATCCTCCACAAGGAGACGATAATAGCCTGCCTGCATACATAGGAAAAAAATATCTTGCACAACATCTGCAGTATCACCACAACTCCTCGACGCCCAATTGATAATAAGCGCTCAACATCGTACAAGAATGAGTGGGAAGGAAATAAAGACATAAGCTTCAATGGAATCAAATCATTGGACAAGGAATCAAGAAGGGAAGTTCTCCTAACAGCCTTGTAGCCTCCCGAAGATAAGTACAGACGTATCTGTACCAATCCGCAAGACTCTTCTTGACTTGCTCATGACTCGTGAGACCTAAGTGAACCTACAGCTCTGATACCAAGCTGTCATGACCCAATTCATGCAATAGGTCGTGATGGCGCCCAACGTCGCAGTTAGGCAAGCAACGGTGAACTACCAACTTAATTATTCATTTTATTATGTTTGAAATCATGAATCTTATCAGATGAGAAATTAATGCATTAAAAATCATAGGTACATACAATTTAATTAAAATATAAGGTAAAAGTGTGTCAATGGTAAGCAAAACCATAATTAATTTCAAGAACTACCCAGAACCCGATGGCACAAGTCCATGAGCATCTACTAGGAAGTCCAATAACAATACAACATATATCTGGAATGCAAGATAGACAGGATAAAGTAAATGATGGGGACTTTGTGTGCTGCAAATCGTTGCATGGATTACAGCTCACCATAAAGTCCCCTCAGCAGCTGCATCTATGCGCCCAAATGAACCTATCAGATCCTGCACAATTAGTGCAAAAGTGCAGCATGAGTTCGTAAATCAACGCGCATACCAAATAAGTATCTAGCCTAATCCCGAAGAAGCAGTGACGAGGGGTCGACATTGACATTTACTAGTGGTCCAGTAAATCAAATATAATAAAGTAGATAAGTATGAAACATGGTAAGTAAATACTAAGTACAGATATAGGCAAATAATATGGCGTACAGCTGAACAGTTAACACAAAGTCCTCAATTATCGGATATGTACTCAAATGGTATAGGTAATGGTTAATACCAAATCAACGGTCACATCTCAAGTCAGGAAACTCACAAGTATGCAGACTCCTTATCAAGTACTTCACACTGTTCTGCCGAGGCGAGCGGCCCGATCCCATAAGAGTGTTTCATAGAACTATTTAGGCGAACGGCCCGATCCCATAAGAGTATGTTACAATATCCTGACGAGGTGAATGACCCAATCCCATAAGAGTGTCATACAATATCCTACCGAGGCGAGCTACCCGATCACATAAGAGTGTGAAGCTTTTACGGGTCTTCGACCCCACTCACGAATATACGTGTGAGTTATGGAATTCAAGAGAAACTTTCCGATGAATACGCACAACGCAGGAGAAATCCGTAAGAAAAGTACAATTTCTACAGCTAATCAAGTAGCTCGTCAAGAATCAAAAATAGCGAGTCCATTACTCTACGCGAGTCTAGTCTTGGGTCATAATGTAAACTAGAGCAATTAAACAGGAAAGAATACTTCAATTAGTATAATTAAAGCATGGCATGAGTCTAAGTATACCAGGGCATAATCAGGAATTCTAGCATATGCACGGACTCTCCTCACCTCATATGTGCATAGCTCCCACAACATGTAGTATATAGCAAATACAACACCTAAGAGGTAAATCTGTCCCTCACAAGGTTAGACATGAGACTTACCTCGATACGAAATTCGATAATTGGCTCCAACGCCTCTCTAACTCCTCTAACTGATGCCAAACGATTCAAAACCCCTTGCTGAGATGAGAATAACACCATGAAAATCACCTCAAAAGGAGCTCTAGAACTCAAGATATGCTCAAAATATCAAAATACTCGGTTTAAAACACTACCTAGTGATTTTTATTCATCGCCTTCACGGGACACCTTCGCGTTCGAAAAAAGTAACTTTTCGCGTTGCTAGTCAACCCAAATTTCCTTCTTCGCATTCGCAAGACCTCTCTCGCGTTCGCGAAGAACAAAAGTTCGCACCAGAAACCAGTAATCTTTCCCGGCACGGAAATGTACATAACTCTCTCATACGACCTCGGAATTCGATGGTTCTTGTTATTATGGTTCCGTAATTATGATAGGGATCTAATGGTCCATCTAATCACAAATGAAAGGTCTTTTGCTCATTATGGTACCCCTTTATGCCTAAAGAAACAATGCAGAAACACCAAATAAGAGCGCGACACAACCCAAACCTATCCGAAACATACAGAGGACCCCGGGACCCCGTCCAATCACACCAACAAGTCCCAAAACATAACAGGAACCTACTCGAGGGCTCAAATCACACCAAACAATATCAAAACTATCAATCATGCATCAATTCAAGCCTAATGAGCTGATAAAATTTTAAACTTCTAAAACTCATGCCGAACCATACCAAATGAACCCGAATTGACCTCAAATTTTGCATGCAAGTCCCAAATGACACAACGGAATTATGCCAACTCCCAGAATCACAATCTGAATCCGATATAGACAAAGTCAATTCTCGCTCAAACTTATCAACCTTCCAAAATTTCAATCTTCCAACTTTCACCAAAAAGCATCAAACTAACCTACGGACCTCTAAATTCAAATTCGGACATATGCCTAAGTCCAAAACCACCATCCGGACCTAATGGAACCGTCAAAATTCCGATCTGAGGTCGTTTACTCAATAGTCAAACCTTGATCAACTATTTCAACTTAATAATTTTGGATTGAGAATTATTCTTCCAAGTCCACTCCGAATTCTCAAAAATCTAAACCAACTACGCGTGAAAGTCATAATACATGAAGCAAAGCTACTCAAGGACCCAAACCTCCAAACGACATACTAGAGCCCAAAACGACCGGTCGGGTCATTATGCCCAGTCCCTTATCCTTGATCACAAACGCAATACAAAGTTTGCATTCGCGAAGAAGGAAACCAGAACCAGCAAATTTTGCATTTTGGGCTTAACTCTAGGTGGTCCGACACACCCAAGCCACTCGGGGCTCCGTCTAAATGCACCAACAAGGTCATAAACTTGATACGGACCTACTCGAAGCGTTGGAACACATAAAAATTTAGCGGAACTAAGAATCACACCCTAAAACCAAATTAATCAACTTATGAACATTAAAGTTCTTCAATTAGCTCTGAATGCGACGCTAAATTTTGTGCTCAAGTCACAAATCACCATAAGAATCTATTCCTTGGTTCAGAATCCCAAACGGACATTGATAATACCAAATTCTACTTCAAACCAAATTTAAGAAACTCTAAAACCTTCAAGGTGCCAACTTTCAACATTAAGCACCGAAACGCTCTCGGATCACACGAAACTCGATCCGATCACACGCACAGGTCCAAAATCATCATACTGACCTATTAGAACCATCAAATCTCGGTTGCGAGGTCATTTACTCAGAATGTTGACTGAAGTCAAACTTGGCCACCTTAGGCCACTAATAAGAACTAAATATTCCGAATTCAACTCGAACCCTTCCAAAACAAAACCAACCATCGCCACATTTTGTGAAACAGTAAAACCACATACGAAAAGCCCTAAATAGGGAAAAAGAATCTAGAAAGCTAAACGAATGGTCGGGTCGTTACAATAATATTCTTCCCTTTAATATTCTTAAACTCTTCTTCTAGCTACACAAGTATGAGCTCTTATGTAGACAACCTAAGAGAATTTCAAGATCCTCTACTTCTAACTTTAGATCTTGAGCTTTGTCTTCTATATGAAATCTCAATAACCATTTAATATCTCCACAACTATGAAAATAATTTCCTTTTGATCAGATCTCAATATATCTTTGAACTCCTATTATATTGGAAATATTCCTTTCTTGATCTTGGGAAATAATATTTTTCCATAATATAGATTGTACTACACCCATAATATATTTTCTATGGAAAGAAAATATATTCCTCTTTGGCCTTGTAGTATCTCTTACATATAGTATCTCCTTCCACAAAATAATAGATCACTTCTGGGATTACTTTCCTTCCATGTTTACGTAGAGTCTTCTTCTGATATTGTAGTAAACCATTTAATATTTGAATTTTGACTTTCAAATATTATTCCTTCGATGATGCTTGGATATTAAATCTCTAAAAATAATCTTCCTTGTGTCAAGACCTGGAATCCCACACTCGGGGGTGTGATGGCGCCTAACATTTAACTTGCTAGGCAAGCCAACGTTAGCTAAATTATTTCACTAGTTTTAACAGTTTGGATCAAAACATTAATAATACACTGTAATAGGTTGAAATAGATTGATAAAAATACCAAATGACGTAATCTGAACATATTCCTGAATCTGGAGTCAGGAATACATGAGCATCTAGAGTACTACATATAAGGTCTGAACAAAATACAATTATTTGAAACTAAATAAACAGTAAATACAGAATGAAAATGGACAGCATGCAGCTATACCTCAAGTCTTCAAAAGTAGCTGAATCCGAATAGTCTCACTACGTGCCGTTGGGACCAGCACCGGTATCTGCACAAGAAGTGCAGAAGTGTAGCATCAGTACAACCGACCCCATGTACTCTGTAAGTGTGGAGCCTAACCTTGAGAAGTAATGATGAGGCTATGACAAGACACTCACAATACACCTGTACGAAACAATAATAATAGGGACAGGAATAGAAATAAACGGTAAAGTCAAATAATCGGACCCATAAGTCAACTACCAAAAAGGGCCCCACAAAAAAAGAATCTCAATCTCAATTCACAATGTCGAGAACAATCTACATAGACACAAACAACTTATAACACATCAAATCCGTTGATGCGCGCAACCAACCTCACCATATCATCATCTCATATCACATTATGTCCTTACTCCTTCGTATCATATCATATCACTTTCAATACCGTTGCAGCGTTAAACCTGATCCCTAAAAATTTAAAATCATTAACATAAACAACTCAACAATAATATTTACGAAATATCAACACAAGGAGGTGAAATTTACGGAACAGTAAAGAACCACTGGATAAACGAAGAACATCCAATACCCCCGAGTCTCAAACTTTACCAATTCATCAGTATAGAACAACTAAACGGTTCAGACAAGCGAAAATAACATAATAGAGTGTATCAAATAAAATAAGAATAATAAATATAGGTGAACAAGTGACAATTAGAATATACAATCAAGGCAAGTGGAAACAGGTAGCAAATAAGCAGAAATTTTGCAAGAGATGTATGAATTAAAGCAAGTAATAATTAAATAACAATTAACAAATATAGCATAGATGTCAAGTAAGAACATGTAACATTTAAAGCATATGACAAGAAATAACAAGGAATAAATGAAGACATTGAAATAAATATCCCACCCCTGCATGGTAACCCTATGACAGTGCATATGCATATGTTACCTCGTATATATGTCGTTTTCCCACATAATTCACATAACAAATAATTCAATAAGTCTTAAATCCCTCAAGGTTTGACACAACTCTTACCTCACTCTGTAACCAAGTCAATCAACCAACCACGACCTTGCCTTTTGAACAAGCCTCAAACCAAGCAACTCTAACCAATTATCTATCAAACAATTCAAAATAAGCTTTAGAGATTATTCACGAAGAAAAAAGGTTCAATCTTTAACGAATTCGGGAAAAAGACAACAAAAGACAACCCTAGGCCCGCTTGGTCAAAACCCGAGATCCGAACCAAAACTCGATTACCCATTCACCTCCCCTCCCCCCGAGCCCGGCTTGTGTTTTGTTTTGAAATCCGACCTTAATTTAAGGTCTAAATCTCAATTTTTCAAAATCCCTAAATTTTATCCCAATCCGTAATTTCTACCATGGAAATCATAGGTTTGATGTTGAAATATCATGAAAAGTAATGGGAACTGAAAGAAAGTGGATTAGAGTTGCTTACCAATGATTTTGGAAAGAACAAACTCTTGAAATATCGCCTCTAGAGTGTTTAGGTTTGAGAAATGGTGTAAAATAAGCCCCGTTGTTTCCCCTCTTTTACACAACTGTAGATGCCGTAATTGCAAACATCGCAAATGCGAGAAACAGGTTGCAAATGCGAACTATGTCCCAGCCTGCTATAGTCGCAATTGTGACAAAAACATAGCAAATGAGATCTCCCATCTAAACGCGAATGCGATCAAAGGTTCACATTTGTGAACATGCTTAAGCCCAGTGCTCAGTCGCAAAAATGAAGAATGGGATGTCCGCAATTGCCAACATTTCTTCGCAAATGCGAAGACTACCCTGCCCAGTCTCCCATCGCAATTGCTAGCTCAACTTTGCAAAAGAAAAATTCGCATTTGCGAACAGTTCTTCGCAATTGCGAGACCTGCAACCTAGCACCAGAACTGAAGCACACCAGCAGTCCTCACACTATCCAAACGCATCTGAAATGTATCTGAAACTCACCAGGCCTCTCGGTCTAACAGCCCGATTGGTCGCTTGAGCTATAGCGTGTTGTTCGATTGTTTGAGGCCTTTAGTAGCTTCACTTTATGTATTATGACTTATATTTGAGCTCGGAATTGAATTTCATGAAGTTCGGTGTTATCTCGGAAGGAAAATTCTCTATCCAAAAGCTTTAAGTTGGAAGGGTTGACTAAGGTTTGACTTTTTAGTAAACGATCTCAGAATCAGGATTTGAGGTTCCATTAGGTTTGTATGATGATTTTGGACTTGGGCGTATGTTCGGGTTGAGTATCGCATGGTCCGGAAGCATTTCAGCGTTTATTGTAGAAAATTGACATTTTTAAGGTTTTAGTATTTCTTAAGTTTGATGTGAAATGAATTTTGGTGTTATTGATGTCTATTTGGGGTCCCAAGACTTGGAATAGGTTCGTATCATAATTTGTGACTTGCACGTTAAGTTTGGCATCATTCTGGAATGTTTAGGCATAATTCGGACGTGTTCGGCGAAGTTTAAATGTTTGAAAGTCTAAAGAAAGGTTTCAATCGTCAATTCATAATTTTGGGATTTGTTGGTATGTTTGGAGTGGGTCTCGAGGGCCTCGAGTGCGAATCTGATTGGAAATGGATTGAGTTTTGACTTGGAAGAATTACTGAGGCAGCTGAGATCAGGTGCTTGCAGAAGCGAAAAAGGAGTCGCCGAAGCGGAGGGGAGTGAGGTTGGCTGGATTTGCAGGTGCGAGGAATCCACCGCACCTGTAAGCTCACAGGTACGAGCTGTTGGTCTCAGAAGTGAAATATGGGAAGGGAAGGTATTTCCGTAGAAGCGAAGAAATGGGCGCAGGTGCGCCTTCGTAGGTGCGAAGCTTGCCTCCAGATGCGGCGGAGGGGAGGCCTTGAGGGAACCGCAAAAGCGGAATTTTTACCGCACCTGCGGGATCGTAGGTGTGATGATCGCTGGGCAAAGGGCCTTGATAAGGACGTGGGTTTGGCTCATTTTCATTTCATTTCTTCCATGGGAGTCGGCCTTGGAGCGATTTTGGAGTGTTATTTTCATCGTTTATCACGAGGTAAGTAATTTTGACAAGTTGTGAGTTAAATATACGAATTTGGGCTTGTAAATACATGGAAAATTGTGGGAATTTTTAGATTTTAAGAGAAAACCTAGAAATTGGTATTTTGGATTTGACCACGATTTTGGAAGTGAAGTTAGGAATAAAATATGTATTTGAGTTCGTAATGTTATGGGTAAAGTTCATCTTCAAAAAGTTTCAGAATCAGGGCACGGGGGCCCGAGGGTTGACTTTATTGACTTTTCGAGCGGAGTTGGAAATTGTTATAAATTAATTAATTATGATGTTGGAGTATATTTTTATTGGTTTCCATGATTGTTTGACTAGTCTGGATCAATGGGCATTTGGTTTGTTGTATTAGAGAGGTGTTGGAGCCAGTTATGGAATTTCGAAGCGAAGTATGTCTCTTGTCTAACCTTGTGAGGGGGAATTTACCCCGTAGGTGTTGTATTATTATGTGCTACATGTTGTGGGAGCTACGCCCGTAGGAGGTGACGGGTGTCCGTGTGTATGCCAGTATTCGTGATTTTGCCCGGGTAGACTTAGGTTCACGCCATGCTATAATTGTACTATTTGAGTTATTCTTGCTTGCCTAATTCCTTTATTTCACGTTACGACTTGAGACTCGACTTGCATAGGGTGATAGACTCAATATTGTAGAGATGTGACGAGCTACTTGATAATCAACGAAATAATTTGTGCTTCCCTTACGAATTTCTCTCGCGTTATGCGTATTCATTGTAAAGTTTTTCTTATATTTCATAAATCACATGTATATTCGTGAGTGGGGTCAAGGACAAGTTGAAGCTTCTTACTCTAATGGGATCGGGCCGTTCGCCTCAGTAGGATTATGTACCACATTTTTATGGGAGCGTGTCGTTCACCTGGGAAGTATAATAGGTGCATCTATGGTTCGTGCCATTCGACCCTCGACTGTGCACACATTATTATGGGATCCGGCCGTACGCCTCGGCATTTCTATAAATACTCTTATGGGATCGGGTCATTCGCCCCAGCAGCGTCGTGCGTAGTATTTCGAAAGAAGCTATTCTATCTGTGAGTTTTTCTTGATTTGAGTTGTGTCGATCTATCCGGTGGGGACCATTTGTATTCCTGATAGATGTTGTATTTTTTTTATATTTCGTAGTAGATGCTCATGCACTTGTGACGCCGGGTTTTGGGGGTTCCTAGTGAATGTTCATTTTGTAGTCATGTAATTATTATTACTTTATCTTGTAATTTATACCTTATACGGAAATTGGTAAAGAGGGTCACGGGTTTGACCGAGTACTAGATTTTTTCTTTATTAGTTTAATGGGATTTATGATTTCAAAAATATTGAAATAAGTAATTAAGTTGAAAATCCACCGTTGGCTTGCCTGACAGCGACGTTAGGCGCCCTCATGGCCTATAGGGGATTTTGGGTTGTGACAGCTTAGTATTAGAGCTCTAGGTTTACTTGGGTCGCACGAGTCATGAGGAAGTCTAGTAGAGTCTTGCGGATCGGTACGGAGACGTCTGTACTTATCTTCGAGAGGCTACTGGGATGTTAGGAGCACTTCCCTTCTTGATTCCTCATTGGGCAATTTGGTTTCATTAAAGCTTATGCCTTCATTTCCTCCCTTCTCATTTTTATGCGACGTCGAGTGCTTGTTATCAATTGGGCATCGGGGACTCATAGTGATATACGGATGTGGTACAGGATGTTTCCCTCTGTGTATTCGAGCGAGTTATTATCGTTATCTTGTGGTTATGTGTGTTAGCATTTCCTATGTTTCGAGGCTATGCACATATTATTATGATGTTCATGGTGTGTCACACATTAATGGTGTAATAGTAGGTTGCTTTATTATGTGTCGAGGCAGTGAATGACTCGAAAGGAGGATTTCTCAGTTCATTGTTTAGAGTTTAGACATTTAATTCTAGCGGAGGAAAGGAAATTGGACTATGGATGTTCAGGCTATGGTCGATAGAGTAATGAGACTTGATATTCTCGAGCATGGTGGAATTTTCATTTGTGGTGTGGTGTCATCGTCCTTGTTAGAACGCATTAAGGCCTATGGGTGTTAGAGTCTCCTTTGATTTTCCTTCGGGGCAAAGTGTTGTGAAATGGAGCCTGAGAAGCGGTTGTCGGAGATGGCGGTGTGTAGCGGGTTCAGAATCAAACCGATGTTTCTGATGTTGATGGCTCTAGAAAGATGTTCTTCAAGGAGGCAGTATTTGGGCAGCGAAGGATGAGGAAGGACATGGTGGGAAGTGTCTCGCGGTGATAGAATTGCTAGCAGGCCAAGTATGAAAAGCAGAGGTCGAGAAGTTGCTTAAAAAAGATGCTTTAACCGAAGTGGGAATGGCAGAGTAGCATGTGGATTATTTGATATAGCCACATGCTTTGAGAAAAGTTTAGAGCGATTTGGCAATCATGGTGGATAGTGACTAGGTCTACGAATTTCATTTTGAATGGTTGCTATTGTGCTAAGGAAGGTTGAATATGACGAAAAGAAGTTTTCTTGGAACGAAGAGGGGTATAAAAGCTTGATTATCATAATGGGATGGACGTGACTACGAGCTTGGAATATATTATCAGACATTCAATTGATGTCAATGGGGAATGAGCAGACTTGTACAACTGGTGGACGAGCATGGGCTCGGGAGGGTTTGCTGATTTTGTGGAAGTTGTACCTAGTGCAGCGTCGTTGGAAGATGTCGGTATGGAATTCCACAGGTGGGCTATGTTCTGTGAGCAGGTTAGCAGTTGCGCGATTTTGATGAAGTTTCTATGAAGAGTTCTACTAACTGCCCGGTAGGAGATAGAATGAGCGATTGTGATGACAGTTCGGACTCTTCATGAAAATTTTAATAAGAGACTGCGAGAAATTTGACAGGTTGACGGTGCGAGATCATGATAATTGAGAAGGAGGAATCTTTGTGGGTTCAAGATTTATGTGATTCTAGCTTAAAGCTAAGTGGGGGACCTCATCGCCTACCACTGGATCGCGAGGTTGTCTGATTGCGTGATTTCTGGTTATAGGTGCGCTGGTGGATTATTTTTCACTGGGGAAAAAAATCAGGGGTAATTCGAGCAAAGAACTTGATGAATGTGTGCTATATTCCGCGCTATCGATTCAGGTGCAGGTTTTAGAAATACTCAGGGTTTATGCTTCTTGCGGATCTATTGTACAAGGAAAGGAATTCATTCAGTTTCTTCTTTGGGAGTGTTCATGTGCTAACGGAGTGTTGGAGTTTGATTACATTCGGGACCAGGTCGGAGTGGGTGGCTCTCAACAACGGTTCTAGTAGGTTCAAGAATTAAAGTGCAGTGTGTAAGGATTTTGTGATGTGGCTGAAGACCAGGATTTTGCAGCAGAGTGTGAAGAATACTTGGGAATTTTCTATGTTGTCATTGGGTCTGCGGGGCTTTATTAGAGAAATGTGAGAAATAGTTTCGGATTCGCGAAAGGTCTTTCGGAATGAGTGTACTAGTTGGAGGTGCTATTTTGCGCATAAGGAGGGTACGACATGGTTCATGGGTATTGAGACGATGTGGTCTCGTGAATTGGGTCACCTGGGATGAGTGTTGTTGGGTTTTCATTATGTTTTGAATGGAGCTATTATTATTTCTAAGGCAAGTCAAGAGTAAATTGAAAGAAGTGGGGTCGGCTAGTAATGGTTTGAATCAACATGATTGTGGCAATGATTAGTTTTTTCGATGTGTTATGTTATATAGGTGGTTTGTGGTTGTACGTACGGGCCTGACAGCCACCATAATTTGGTTGATTTGGGAGGTATTCGAATCTTTGGCCTTGTTTTACAAATGGATCCTCGAAGAGTTATGGCAGTTTAGGCCACGACTTGAGGTTTGTATACTCTACGGTCGTGGGAATTCAGTTGCGTGTTGCAATGGTTCTTCTAAAATGAGTTAAGTGAAAGGTTTCTAACCAATAAAGTGTGTATTCTACTAGTAGTTTGGGGGTTATGATGAATTCTTGTACTCTCGCGTAGCGACATGATAGGTACAGTGAGCGGCATGGGAATTGAAAGTTGAGGATCAAGATTGCGGCTAGGTGTTGATAAGAATGTCACGAGCTCGGATGACAGGGACGAATTTAGATGCTTAGAGTAAGCTGGCATTATCTTAGTGTCGCCTGAGAATGGTGTTCTATGGAAGAGGCATTGTGTATTGATTTGCATATTTGTGATTTGCTTTACAGAATTAGCTCGGTTGGTGGTATGGAGGTGCAGACTTTGTTAGTCACTTGAATGTTAGGGACTGAAACCAAGTATGGAGATTCTGGAACTATCTCTAATGTGAGAGTTTCTGGCTAAAAGGCACTCTATTCCTTTGGTTGTGGACTGTGTGAGTTGTTCCGAATTTGACGGCTGTTCTTATGTGTCATGAATAGGGTCATTGTGGATTCTCGGAAGGTTATTGGCCTTGTACGGAGATTATCGGAATTGGTTTGAGGTCCACTAGTAGATCTAATGTGAATGTATGCTCTACGTCAGGTCAGATGTGTTCATTTAGCATAACACTGTTTATAGAGGAGTCTTCAGGTTTGGATGTTATTCCTGTCTTCAGCTATCCTATGTAATACTATATTATTCCATGTGGGTTGTGAAATGGCTTGATCATGCGCACGGGTGTTGTGTTCCTGGGTAGCTTGCTGTTATTGCACCTTAGTTGAGCTTGAGTTTTGTGGTGGCGCATGATGCTATCTGTCCCCCCAGAGTCATATTTATGCATTTGGCGTGCTTGTGGTCAATATTCATGCATTCCATAGGTATGAGCACGATGGCTCGATGAGTATTTCCTTATTGATTGTTATGAGTGGATCGGGTGGTACGCCGCCACGGGTATGTTGTTTTGATCGGGTTGCACGCCGCAACGGTATCATGTGTGGATTGGGTTGTACGCTGCAACAGTGAGATGTTGAGTATGGTTCCCTACACTTAGTTATGTGTATCTTGTTTCTCATTCACTGGAAAAGGTTCATAGCATCTTTTCAAGTGTGTTATTCATTACGCGGCTAGGTAATTCTTTTCCAGAGTTCGTTCTTCCTTATGTGTCATATTCAAGTTGTGGCTTGTTTGCGCACTGATGGCGTCATATGAGATCTTGGTCAGTGTTTGAGGTGGCTTATTGCCTGAGCATCTTGTACTCGGTGAGACGACGTTATTGGACCTGAAATCGGTGCGATCAAATTTATGCAGGGTAATATTAAAAGGAAAATGATACTATTCAGTTCAGAATGACGTGATGGTTCTTGTTGAGCGGAGAAAATCCCTGAGTTACTGATTTGACAGGTGGTTATGAGTTATTGCACGTCTCTTTCATCGTTGTAGTATTATAAGGATTGAAATGGGGCTTATATGTGTTATGAGATATACTGCGGGCGTCGGGTCAGTGAATTTGCAGTTGTTATGCTTGGAGGAGGCTGCCTTGGGCAAATGAGTTATGCGGTGCGTTGTGTGATGTCAGCATGGGTGAATGATCCTGTGTGGGTTCAGCCTGTGGAGATTGATACGGTGTTCGTATGTTAGAATCAGGTCTTGTCACGAAATTCGGAGGTTGGAATTTGGTCATAAGGCTTGTTGGCTAAATAAAAAGGGAGGATCTTCAGTCTAGCTCGAGCTAGTGTATTCACCTAGGTGACGGCACAGGTAGGTGCACAAGGTGTTGAGTAGTGAATTTGGAGCAACTCTGGAGCAGTTCTTAGCACATTCAAGGACGAACGTATGTTTAAGTGGGGGAGAATGTAATGACACGACAGGTGCGACCTTGCGAAAGCGGAAAAAGGGGTCACTGAAGCGGAGGGGAGTGAAGTTGGCTGGTTTCGCCGGTGCGAGGAATCCACCGCACTTGTAAGCTCGCAGGTGTTGGCACTTGGTTGCAGAAGCGAAATAGAGGAAGGGGAGGTATTTTCGCGGAAGCGGAGAAACGGCGCAGGTGCGCCTTCGCAGGTGCACCTTTGCAGGTGCGAAAGCTTGCCCGCAATGCGGAGGAGGGGAGAACTTAAGGGAACTGCAGAAGCGGAATTTTTGCTGCACCTGCGAGACAGCAGATGCGGTCTAGTGACTGCAGGTACAATGATCGCTGGGCGGCGGGCCTTGATAAGTACGTGGGTTTCGCTCATTTTTATTTCATTTCTTTCACGGGAGCCGGCCTTGGAGCGATTTTGGAGCGTCATTTCCATTGTCTATCATGAGGTAAGTAATTTGTATAAGTTGTGAGTTAAATATACGAATTTGAGCTTTTAAATACATGGAAAATTGTTGGAATTTTGGGATTTGAAGAGAAAACCTAAAAATTGGTATTTAGGATTTGACCACGATTTTGGAAGTGAAGTTAGGAATAAAATATGTATTTATGTTCGTAATGTTATGGGTAAATTTATATTTGAAACTTCTCGAAATCCGAGACACGGGCCCGAGGGTTGACTTTATTGACTTTTCGAGTGGAGAAGAAAATTGTTATAAATTAATTAATTATGATGATGGAGTACATTTTTATTGGTTTCCATGATAGTTTGACTATTTTGGATCGATGGGAATTTTGTCTGAGGTATTCGAGAGGCATTGGAGCCGGTTATGGAACTTCCAAACGAGGTAAGTCTCCTGTCTAACCTTGTGAGGGGGAATTTACCTCGTAGGTGTTATATTCTTATATGCTACATGTTGTGGGAGCTACGCACGTATGAGGTGACGAGTGTCCGTGCGTATGGTAGAATTCCTGATTATGACCGGGTAGACTTAGGTTCACGCAATGCTATTATTGTATTATTTGAGTTATCCTTGCTCGCCTAATTCCTTTATTTCGCATTACGACAGACTAGACTTGCATAGGGGAATAGACTCAGTATTGTAGAGATGTGACGAGCTACCTGATAATCCGCGGAATAATTTGTGCTTCCCTTACGGATTTCTCTCGCATTATGCGTATTCGTTGAAGTTTTTCTTAAATTTCATAACTCACACGTATATTCATGAGTGGGGTCAAGGACCCGCTAAAGCTCTTTACTCTAATGGGCTCGAGTTGTTCGCCTCGGCAGGATTGTGTACTACTCTCAGCAGTATAATATAATGCATCTATAGTTTGTGTCGTTCGACCCTCGGCAGTGCACACATTATTATGGGATCGGTCGTACGCCTCAACAACATTTCTATAAATACTCTTATGGGATCGGGATGTTCGCCCCAACAGCATCGTGCGTAATATTTGGCAAGAAGCCATTGTATCCGTAAATGTTTCCTGATTTGAGTTGTGTCGATCTACCCGGTAGGAACCATTTTCCATATATACTCCGATTGAGGAGCCGACCGATAATTGAGGGCTTGCATTTACTCTACAGAAGAGGATCGTACCACGTGCTTAAATTTGTTTACATTGTTTTACCATGCCTCATTCTTGTTTAGGTTCTGTTGTACTTTATTATTGGACCACTAGTAAGTGTCTATGTCGACCCCTTCGTCACTACTTTTTCGGGGATAGGCTAGATACTTATTGGGTACGCGTTGATTTACGTACTTATGCTACACTTGCTGCACTTTTGTGTAGGTGTGTGTGTGTGTGTATATATATATATACATATATATATATATATTTCCGATGATCTTTTGCGCGCGGAGGCAAGGCTATTGCGGGGACTTTATGGGTGAGTTGCATGATCCGCAGCATGCAGAGTCTCCATCAGAGTTACTTACATTCTCTTGTCTAATTTGTATTCCCGATAGATGTTGTATTTTTTTTATATTTCTTAGTAGATGCTCATGCACTTGTGACACCGGGTTTTGGGGGTTCCTAGTGAATGTTCATTTTTTTATTCATGTAATTATTATCACTTTATATTGTAATTTATACCTTATATGGAAATTGGTAAAGAGAATCATGGGTTTGACTGAGTACAAGATTTTTACATTATTAATATAATGGGATTTATGATTTCAAAAATATTAAAATGAGTAATTAAGTTGAAATCCACTGTTGGCTTTCCTGACAGCGACGTTAGGTGCCATCACGGCCTATAGGGGATTTTGGAGCGTGATACTCGGGCTCCAAACCAAACATGCACATAAGTGTAATGACATCATACAAACTCGCTCGCACGATCAAAACACAAAAAATAACATCTAAAACTACAAATTGAACATCAAAACACATGAAATTTCAAAGGAAAACTTAAGAACATCTAGAATCACAGATAAGCGTCCGAATCCTATCAAACCAACTCCGATTTATACCAAAATTTACAGACAAGTTTCAAATAGCAAAACGGACCTATTTCAAGTCTCAAAACCAAAATCCGAACTCAATTGCCACAAAGTCAACTTACGGTAAAACCTAAGAAATTTTCAAACATTCAAATCGCTAACTTTCGGAAAAATAAGTCAAATCAACCTAGGGACCTCCGATTTTAATTCTAGACAAACACCCAAGTCCTAAATCACAATGCGGACCTACCAAAATCGTCAAAACACCCTTCCAAGGTCATTAACATAAAATATTGACCGTCGTCACTTCAAGTTATTTTTAAAGACAATCAATATTTTCTTCAGATTCTTACGTAAAAACATTCATGTAAAAGGCACGGACCACGCACGCAAATTAATAAACATCAAACGAAGCTAATGGAAGTCTCGGAACATGAAAATAAAAAGTTAGTACACAAAACGACCTATCGGGTCATCACACGTTGATTATATTTTTGCTCATAAATTTATCACATGATATTCTCTTTCCCATATTTGTTTGGATCTTTACCAACTTCTTCTTCCTTGAACAAACCTGTGCAAGAATAAGTTTTTCACAAGTAAATATTCTTTGATTAATAATTATATTAGTTTGTTATCATCAAAATTAATACGTGAAACCTTGAAGCTAACAATCTCCCCCTTTTTGATGAAGGCAAAACATTGAGTACAAAATAAGAAAATTTAATCAAAGATTTCGTTAAAGGGAGTAATGGATATGCAAGTTAAACTGTTTACGTTCCTGAAGCTATCTTCTCGAAATGTTGGTAGTACAACAACTGAAACTCCCCCTCACTCTAGGTGTTCCTCAGCTATGCTCCCCACGTCTCCATGCATTCTAACTGAAATTTCGAGCTTTTGTACACATTATATTCTTCCCCTTATCATCATCAAAAGGGTGGAACATTTGTATTAAATCAATACATAGACAAAAATATTCAAGGACATAAAAGACGGGTAAAACAAATATGCTTATGTGTAATCTCCTAATCGTATCTTACCGAGGACAGCAAATCGAGTGAAAACAAGTTTAAGCCAATGAGAGTACAAATTAATCACACAAACAAGAAAAAATAACTTAATTGAATCAATTGAAAAGTCTAACAAATTTTTAAGAGGAAAATTTGCAAGTAGTTTTAGTCTTTCAAAGCACCCTTAAAATATGGTAGAAGAGTTGCACATATTCACTTTTAAAAAGTATTAGAAGACTTGCAAAATAGTTAAAGAAAGATTTTAGCAAGTATTTGAGTGAAAATATTCAAGACCGACTTCATCACAAATGTAGGAAAATATCGAGTCGAATGAAAAGATTTGTATATGACTTCAACCTTAGTTAAACTTCAACATAGACTTAGACAAGAAAGTAATAAACACATAAGAGTCAAGATGATAATGAATCAGTTACCAAAGAGATAATGACTCATTTTTAGCAGAAAGGAACACTAGGATATCATCACAATACCTAATTCTTTCCTCAAAGTGAGGAAATATCTGCGTGTTTCAATATCCTCAAGACATACTTACCATTTGTCTCATGAAATATAATGACAGTGTTACACTTTTTACTCTAGTTAATATTCCGTCAAAGAATTTATCTGCAGCAACTTCTCATGCAGAACTATTCATCATCAGGTAGATCAAAACCATGGAACGTCGCTTTTGGCTTTTCCATGACACAAATGAATTGCAAAAAGAATTGCTCTATGCCAATTCTGATTTTTCATTCAACTTTCTCTTTGGTACTTCAATGATCAGTGGATTCTCCTTGCTGGCTTTAAATTATTTGGAACTTGGAGAAAAGGATTAATTCTTCATCGTGTTAATCTCGGATCGAGCATTTTGCATAAGCTTGAGAAATTCTTGACACAAATATTTATTTGTACTATCATATGTTATCAGTATAAATACTTGTAACTATAAACTCACAATCATGCCTTTATTTAAGAAAATCACTTTTGGATAGAAGGAAAATTATCAAGCTTTGGTCATAAAAAAAGTTAGAAACTTCTCAACTCTTGGGGATGGTAGAAAATAAAATCTCTATTATTTAAAGAAGCCCCCATGTATTTTGAACAGTTTAAAAGCTCTGTAAGATGCACATGAGAGCTTTTAAATATGCATTTTTCCAGCATCATATTTGTCTTGGTAAAAGATTCTTATATATACTCTTCTTTTGCTTGTGATCAGATGTTATTGCATTGTTAGAACCATATGGATGCACCAATACCAATTTATTGCTTTCATTCTAGAATAAGCTCTTCTTCTACGTTCATACTTTCTCCAAAAGATACATTAGTATAAAAGATATTGTATATACATTCATGCACAATAATATCCTAAATCCAAACATTTGCTAGTGGTAAAGGAAAAGAAAAATACCATCAATCTTACCAACTTTGTCCTTTCCATGATAGTGGATAGGCATTTGACCAAAAGGATGAACATAATCAACAATTGATTTTTCTTCATATCATATCTCATATGAAGTGTTCTCCAATATATATCTAGAACATAACCCAGTTGAAGTGAATAATCATCAATAATAGAAATAAATACCTTTTGTCTTCAACCATTGAGTATTGCCGAAATTTCATGCGCAAAAGTGACCTCAAGGTTGAATAATTTTTTTGACTTTAATGAAGCATTAATTCTTACCAGGAAAGCAAATATCACACGTATAATTCACTTCAAGTATAATCTAAGACACATATAGTCTTGAAACAAGTTTGTATGATATCATTAAAATCACATGCTTGCTTGTCCTAAAATCTTATGCAAATGACATGGTACATGCAAGACATGTACTCAAGCAATTTAAAGTCTCTAAGTTATGGATAAAAATAATACCAAATAGAATAACAATGTGATGTATCTAGTGGACTCAAACTGTATATAGATGACAAATATGAATATACCAATCCATAATTCACTAAACTAATAACTAGATATGCATCAATCCCTTCATCTTTATCATCATATGTCGTAGTTCTCTTCTTCTTCTGTTGAATATACCCGAACTTTGAAGCATTTTTAACATGTTCCTCGATCAGCCAAAATATCATTGATCCTTTTTATCACTGGACTTAGGAATTCCTGCAAAACAAATTAGTTTGTGGTACCCAAAACTTTTTGGGCTCCTTCATGGTGAGTAGCTTGTGTAATTGGAGATACATGTAACAATTTAGGTCTCCAAACATATTTGATCTAATATGATTTTTGGCATGATTGCATGTAATGTAAGAAGTAGAGTATTTACATGCAGGTACCTTAGTCGACTTGAAGATTCCTTGAGTCGACTTGATTGAAGTGGGGCATTGATGTGCCGGGTAATTTCGGCACATTTTGATACTATTTGCTTAAAGTTTAACTTGTTTTACTTGTAAATTCTCATGATACTTATGTAATTTTAGTGTATTTACATAATAACAAGTGTCAAGACCCAGAAGAACAGAAAAGAGTTCAAAAAGTTAGCTGAAGACAAGAAAAGAGGTTAAGAGCATCGCATATGTAAATATACGATCGCAGAACAGACATGCGAATCGCATATTCTACAAGTTGATCGCAGACAAAGACAGAACATTAGGCCAATCTTCACGTCGAAAATGCGGTCGCAAATGCGACCGCAAAACAGGAATGCGAACTGCGAATTGGCCTGGTGAAATCGCAAATATGAACAGAGTCCTGAGTGAAAATCAGTGTGCAGAATGCGATCGCATATTCAACATGCGAACCGTAAACCAAGATGCAACGAGAGCAAAACTGTCTGGTGGGATTTGCGACGGATGATGATGATTTGCGAATCACATTTTTGTTCTGCGATAGAAATGTGCCGCATTATTTTGTGCAGCTAAACTCAAACACTAAGGTTGTGAACCCTAGATGGGTAGAATGTGTTGAGATTTTGATATTGAATCCAATTCCGAAGGAATCTTGATATTTATTTATTTCTTGTTCTTCAATTAATCATTAGCGGTTGCAAACATTAACGAACGCCAATTGACTCTAACTTATCTTGGGAAAGTGAGATAGAGTTTGGTAGAAATAAATAACAAGAACTCCAGGCTTTAAACCTTGTTTAACAAAATCTCTTAGGAATAAGTAGGTTTTAACTTGGCGCTTAATTGGTTGTTCATAAGATTGACTCTTTTGTATTCGGAAGAATCGTAGAGAGGATACATTATCCAAATATCGGGAAATATTGGGTAGTAAATTAAACATCAATTGCATATCAAGAAAGGAATTCAATATTAATATCAAGAACATTCTACTACATTAAAGGGGGCACAACCTTGGTCTCTTAAATTCATATCTTTCACATTCACACTTGAACAAATTAGTTTTCAATTTTCGCTTTCCTTATATATTCAACACTTCTTTATTTTATTTGGCGTACTTGATAGAATTACGACTTAGTAAAGTATTAAATTAATTGGTATAGTTTCACGCCTATTCCCTGTGGGATTCAACCCCAACCTTGTTGGGTTACTATATTTGACATCGATCTCTTACACTATTATTCAGGTATAATTTGAGCGAATCAAATTTTGGCGCCGTTGCCGGGGAATACGGTCTTGAAATTCTAATTAGTGTATACTTTACTATACGTCTAATTCCACTTGATTACACGCTGTTTATTTTGGTTGTTGTTGACAGGAAGATATGGCAGACCGTGAAGATGATGTGGAGGTGGAGCAGGAAGAAAATCCTTTTGCTGATATTGAAGAATATATAGAGGATACAAACGCTATAGTACCTCCGGTTATAGGTGCTGCTACGTTCAAGGTAGAACATGGACTAATTCTGATGCTGAAAGCGGAAGGATTCTTCAGAAACTCCACTGATGACGATCCAACGCAGCACCTCGGGAATTTCTTGGGTGTTTGTGCGACGCACAAGCAAAACAATGTCTCTGACGATGCATTAAGGCTGAGATGCTTTAAGTATTCGTTAGCTAGAGATGCGAGGAAATGGCTTCAAAATCTTCCTCCGAATTCCATCCGTTCATGGCCCGAACTTGTCCGGGCATTCTTGTCAAAGTGGTTTCCACAAAGCAAGAAATCTGAGCTCAGAGATAAGATATTCTTCTTTAAGCAACTACCTGGTGAACAACTACATGAAGCGTGGGAGCGCTTCAAGTTGTATTTGGTGAGGTCTCCAAACCATGGCTTTCCCGATTCCATCTTACTGGAAAAATTCTACATGGGTTTGGACCCTATGAACCAATCAATGGCGAAGAATGTTGCTGCTGGATCATTCATGGATAAAACCTTCGCTAGAGTGACTCAGATTTTGGATAAAATGGCAAAACACAATCAAGATTGGCATTCTGAGGATACAACAGGTGGTATTACAATTGGGTCTCCTTCTATGAATAACTTGATCAAGGAAAATCAAGAACGAGACCAAGTGATTTCAGAACTTGCCACAAATGTTAATGTATTGACGAAGCTGTTCACGGAAAATCAGAAGAAGAAAGTCAATGTAGTGGAGAATGTGCAACCAGTGCAAAGTGATGAATATGAAGAGGCTAATTATGTCAACAATTCTCAGGGAGGTTATCAAAGGCAACACTACCAGGGTCAAGGGACGCAAAATCATTGGAGACCAAACCCGCAAGGGCAAGGTTACCAACAATGGCGAAACGACCAAAGTGGCCCCAATCAAGGAAATTGGAACAGCAATAATAATTTTTCAAACCGAAGTTCCAACCCTTATGTTCCTCCGATAGGTCAGTACTCGAATCAGGGATCCTCTAGTGAGTCCAAATTGGAGAGCATGCTCGAAAGGATATTATAGAACCAAGAAAATTGGATAATTCCATGAAAAACATGACTGAATTGGTTGGCTCTCACACAGCGGCGATTCAAAAGCTGGAATTGCAAATGAGAGATCTCTCTCGTGAACAATATCCACAGCAGAAGGGAACACTTCCTAGCGACACGATTGCAAATCCTAAAGGGAGTGGAAGTGGCCCAACTTCCCATGTTATGGCTATCACGACCAGGAGTGGTAAGACATTGCAGGGGAGAGATGAGCAAGTAGTCGATGCTGAAGAACTTCAAAAAGGGATCGAAGTTGAAAAAAATAATGTTGCTGAAGTAAACAAAAATCCAGAAGTTGTGCTAAACCGAGATGAGACTCAAGAAGGGATAAAGGATAAGGCAGAAGGAACATAAACCGTTCTTCCGCCAATTCCTAGACCCCCTCCTCCATTTCCTCAGAGACTTGCGAGAAGAGTTGACGACAGCAAGTTTGAGAAGTTCTATGACATTCTCAAGCATTTATCAGTGAATATACCTTTCTTGGAGGCTTTCCAAGAAATGCTAGGGTTTGCCAAGTATCTAAAGGATCTGATCACGAAGAAGAGAACCACCAGGAATGAGG
>MCJB01048809.1:6786-49932 GCA_002018475.1 Nicotiana obtusifolia
GGGGGGGGGGGGGGTGTCGGAACCGGTTGCGGGAGCTTTGTAGATTTTAGACCGGACGGACCGTTTAGAAAATGGTCCGGAACAGGACTGGACCGGATCGGACCACTGGGGAAAAAAAACGTTAGGTTTAAAATATAGCTGTTGGCCAACGGCTCTATTGAGCAAATAGCCAAAAACGGCTATTTTATTCCATAATCACCCTACAATCACCCCTAATTATTTTTTCTTATAAGTAGTTCATTATTTCATCATATTTTTTACATAAGTCATCCAATTCTTTTTAATTCTCTTAAAATCATTTATAATATTGCTATTTGAAACTACAGCGTTGACAGTGGCTACTGCTAGAAAAATTAAAAGGCGTATTAACTTGTTATAGAGGAGGTATGATTTGTTTGTTTTTATTTCATAACATTTGTTCATTTCTCTCAGTCTCGTCTTGCGAGGAGAAAAACGCGTGATTCAGTATCAACTTAGAAGTTTGGGTCGCCACTGCCAGATTGGTGTATTGGGTATTTACATTAGTGTTCCGATTAATTTACGTAGAAATGGCGTGGTATAGTTATTTTTTAATATGATATTTAGTTTTTATTTAGTATTTTCAGTGCTGAGTAAAAATAATCACTACTCTATTAAAATTAATATGAAAAGATATTTTTACCTTTCTTCATAAGTGTTGTGAAAATATTAAGGATATGGTGTACTTAACATTTACACTGCACGCATGAAGCTAAGGACGTCATGTCCTTATTATTTACACTGCACATGTGAAGTTAAGGACATAATATCTTGAAGTTTAACAACGGAAAGTGCAAATACAAGACTCTTTGTCCTTAATATTTACACAACATTTATAAAATTAAGAATATGGTGTCCTTAATATTTGCACAACACTCACAAAGTTAAGGACATTATGTCCTTAACATTTATACTGTACACATGCAGTTGAGAGTATCATGTTCTTAATATTTACACTGCACATATAAAGTTAAGGACATGAAGTCTTAAAGTTTAACAACAGAAGGTGCAAATACAAGTTAAGAACATTATGTTCTTACCATTTACACTGCACATATGAAGTTAAGGACGTCACGTCGGACATGATGTCGTAAAGTTTAACAATGGAAGGTGCAAATACAAGATACTTTGTTTCTTAATATTTACACAGTATTCATGAAGTTAAGGACACAATGTTCTTAATATTTACAGAACATCCATGTCTAGCATAGGAGTATTTTCGTCAGGACGGAAAAAATATTATTAAGCACTGGCTAAAGAATAAATATATTTTAAATAGTGGCTAAAGAATAAAGACATCTCTAATTAGTGGCTAACTGTGTACTTCCCCCTTAATTTATCATATGTGGCTCATTAAAGATGAGATACTTTCTCGCTAATGAGATTTTTTTCATTCCTAAAGTTGGAAATCTCCCCAATAAGGGTGAAAGATTCTATTCGTTTCATCGCGATCTTTTATGGCAAACAACGAAAAATTTTATTTTGTGCCTCATACAGCAAGTGTACACTACTGACACTAGTTGTATGAGGTCTTTTTTTTGTCTCACAATTTTGTGATCCTAAAAATTGTGGATTCAGATATATAAGATATGGGTGCACAAATGTATAAGATAAAAAAAAGATTCACACAATTAATATCAGTTGTGTAAGACACACCGTAAAATCACCGGTAAATAACGGATGATTCAGTATTATGATTAATACTGCACTTACTACATCAATCGCACTTTAGTTTAATCTTGTCAGATGTAAAGTTAACCAGTCTTGAAGTAAATTTGTCACCTTAACGCAACATGTCCTAGCGAGGCAAATGGTGAATGATTTTTGTACGTACTACGAGCTAAGTGACATCTGACCATAAGGAGAGAAATCGAATTCTATTCGTTTGTATCATACTTACGTCCACACGTTTTTTCTAGATGTTTTATTTTAAAAATATAGAGCATTTCTCGATTTGTGTGTATCATTCTTGCACGTAAAGGTCATGGGTCGTACTAATCTTATTATTTATTATTATTTTATCACTCCGTTTCGGCTCCGATTACAATATGTTTTGGCTCAAGGACAATCAACCTTAAGGCCAAAACTACTTAATTTGTGTGGTTTGCATTTATCTTTTATCATTAATTTCAATTTTAATCTAATTTCTCATTTTTGTATTAAGTTAGTCATGTATTCTTAAAACCGCGTATAAATTCAATTGTTATCCAATTTTAAGAGTAAACAGAGCTACAAGTTTGGTCGATCTAATAGTTATGACTCAAACTTTATACATGTGTTAAGAAATATATTTACTACAACTATTGAATTCAAAATTCAATAACTCAACTGGTAAGTGAATTTAATATCATCCCCAACTTATAAACTTCAAAATCTAAATTCACCTTATAATTATTTATACACCTATTGTTAACCAATCGTCTCATATTTGTATAGTTTTTTTTTTTTTTTTACTGTGGAGGAACTTTTACCAACTGAACAACCCTCACTTGTCATTTTTAATTTGTATAGTTTAAAATTAAAATTAAAGCATTTTGTATAGTTTAAAAGTAATTTGCATTTTCGCCCATCAATTTACCGAACAGGAGAATTTTTATTGCGGGAGAGTTCGTGAAAATGCTAACCAAAAAATATAAGGCAAACTGTGTCAACCAAAAGGTACACCACAGAGGCGAAAGACTATAATTCATCATTTCGGCCCGATAATTTCTGTTTCATCCACCGTCTGACGATCGTTTTTTCCCGTCTCTTTCGCCGGTGACCGCCGGCGATCCCTTTCTCAGGTAGGTTCCCTCTCCTCCTCTCTCTCTCTCCTATATCCCCTTTTCCATTGCTCTTACAACATAAACCCTAATCCCATTGTTAATCACGTTTAACCTGTCGAATACGGACTGTAATTCGGTCACAGTACTTTTCCTCTGCGTAAATAGATTGAAATCTAATTTTTAGTCTTCGTTGTAAGTTTGATTTGGTCAATTTGGTTGAATTCGATTTCTAATCATTTAAAATTCAATCATGTGAAGTCAACTGATCTGAAACACCTCCTTATATCCAAATCACTGTAACCTAACTGTATAATGTCGAATTTTTTTGTCTATTTTAAATGACCTAATGGTGTAATTTTTTTTTATACTTCCAGTGCAAACTTAAACTCATAATGGAGAACATGTTTTTTCTCGTAGCTCACTTATCATGCTTTGTGTATTGCATTATAAGACAGGATACTGCGCTAAGTATTGAAAAATGGAGGACATGTTGGTAGCAATTCTGTCGATGCTTCTGGTTCTAGCATTAGTTCCGCTTTATCTGTGGAAGCGCCGCCAAAATTCTAAGTCTTCCAGAGAACATGAGGATGAAGCTCAGGTTGACTTGCTTTTTCTTTTGGTCGCTATTTTCTTGCTTCTTGTCTTCTGTTACAAACTTGGGGACTTAAGAGGATTATACTTGTTAAGTTCTCCGGTACAGAGTGATGGGAAGAGGGGATTGATTCTTTGACCTTCACTAAAGCGTGATCTGCGGGTGGGTATGACACTGTTGTCAGGGTTTGAGAAGATTATGAACTGATCTTAGGACTAAAATTTTGGTGTAATCAGATAATCAATTGTCCTTGTCCCATTTCATTTAAAAATATTTGACTGGATATGAGTTTAAGTTGTTAAATGAATATATTGATGACAGTGGGAGAAACAATTAGATTAATGGTTATAAATTACTTTGATAAACAAAATATCACATCATGTATAAAATTTGGACAGTTTTTGAATTCTTGAAAGTGTGAAAGTCGTAAAGAGATGGAATTATGTTGAACATCTTGGGAAGTGGAATATCCTGAAATGGAGAAAGTTCCATATAAATTGGGACGGAGGGACTAATAGACATTTAGATGTTAGCATAATACACTCATTAAGGTGACACTACAGGAGGGACTTGTAAAAGGTGCCTCGGTGTTGTTCAAGCGTCATCTTGGAGAAATAAGAAATTAACACATGCTGCAAATTTAGCAAGAACTGAAATCATTACTGGCTAAATATCAGGTTGAGCAGAGGGAAGCTGTAATAAGAGCCACTGCGACTCGTCGAATGCGTCGAAGACCAGCTTCTTTAGCTGCTAGCACATCTTCGGCTGCAGCCACTATAGATGGTATTCTGCTAGATCTCTTGCTTTAGAGGAACTGTTTGATTAATTTTCTTCTGGTAATGTCTATTTATATATTTTTTCCATATCTGTTTAGCTTGTTTATATTTTTAAAATCTAAAGATAAAGTATCACTTTTTTATGTGATGTTTTTCTAGTAATTATCATGTTCATCTGGTTTCAACTTTCAAGTTGAAGGGTAAAAAGAAATAGGCAACTGTTTCTCACCTTTGAGCCCCTTTTTCAAAGTAGAATGCAAGATAAGACTACAGGAGGAGTCCCTTCCATTCATTGAACATGAGCCTAAATAACTGCGGCTTATTGGATTGGCTATAAGTTTGTTGCTTTATGTTCATCCCCATTGTGGTAACTTCATGTGTAAATTAATGAGTTGAAAGAGAAGTAAAGGGCTACCATTTGTGGACAAGGACATGATTATTGTTACTTTTCCTTGTTACAAAGATGTATTTATCTTAATGACCTTTAGGTGGCCTAGTTCTTCCTGATCATTGTCTCCTAACTGCTGCGCCCATGCTTTGGGTGCACTTAATCGAGTTGATGTTACTTGGTGACTGATTCATGTTTTTATTTATTTTTCAAATATCTGCAGAACTGGGTGATGACAGTGATGATGAAGCTGCTGGAGATGGATATTATACTGCAAAATCATCAAAGAAAAAGGAAAAGAAACGTCAAGAGCGGGAAGCACAAAGACAGGTACCTCAATCTTTTGAGCATTTGCCTTTTATCCTTGCAAAAGTTATTCGTTCTGAACCTTATTATATTGCAAAATCTTATGATATTAACAAGTACAATTTGTTAGTAACAAGCTTGATGCTTGTGATTCCTATGCTCCGCTTTGAGGGGTTGTGGTGATTGTAATTATTGCAACACAGATTAAGCATGGGATAGAAAAATGTCCAAACGATGGGATTAGCTATTATCAGAAATATGTCAGCAATGTATAGTATGAGCATACAAGTGTTGAAATTCATTTCTATGCTTATCAAACCTATAGTTTTTCTCTAGTTTATTTTCTTTATTGAGGCTGTAATGAATTATATAGACACCTAATAATCATGGAAAACCAAAACTTGGGACAAATTTTATTCGACCCAAGGAGAGTTCACATGGGAATAGAGGGGATAAAATAATAATGTTCACGTAGCACCCTATTTTGCTATAATAGGTCTGTAAAGCAATTTAGTTATATTAGGATTTGTTTTTACTGAAGTGGGAATATTATTAACAAAAGCATCAAGAAGATGCATAGATTACATAAGAGAGAATTTATCAGCCCCAAAATGACAAAAAATCCTATCATACAGCTAAGGAGCTGATAAATTCCATAAAAGAGTCAAGACTTAATACAGGGGTTAGGTTAACCCAACTAAAAAGATTGACCAAACATCTGGCCTTGAGAGTATGGTTGGCAGTTGAAATGCCATCAAAGCATCTTTTATTCCATTCTGCCCATATGTACCACAAATACAAGCAAGAATGAAAGTCTAGATCCTTTTGATGGACTTCCCAGGTTTCTATGAGCTCCAGCTCACAAAGGCCTCTCTGACATTGCATGGCATAGACCAATGCAGTCCAAAAGGTGATAAAAACATGATAATGCCTGCTGAAACTGGGCAATGAAGGAACAAGCGATTTATTTATTCTGAAATTATATTAGTATTTAGTTTCTTATTCGTGTTTCCTATTTAGTTTGCCAATTGTTAGGTGTTTGTCCCCTAATTGTTGGAGGACCTTTTGTTTTTAATAATTCAAATTAATTTCAGAATTCTCTTTTGGTTTTGGCTAGTTCCTTGGTTAAAGAGAACTAGGAATCCTGGTTTGCATAGGATATGAGTTCTTTGCGTCCTTTTTTGTTATATATACTGCTAACTGTAACATTGTATGCTGAACATCTTTAGGCAGTGATAGCATCTTGATCGGTTGTTACTAACTAACCTTCATGATTCAGCCTGAATCGATAAGTAAAACCGAAAATAAATCCTTCATCTCAAAATGATTAAAAAAAAAAGTGTTAGGTTTTCTCCTAGGGCTTTGGTCTAGTAGTAAGAGCGCAAACAAGTGATGTGTGGATTAGGCGTTTTACACAGACAAAAGCCAGGTAAAGTGGAGAATGGGTTTGGGTGGGGTGGGGCGGGGCTTGTTATCTGCCTAGTTTCAACTCGGATTATGCGCCACTGATCCTCGAGGATTTCTCAGTTATTAAAGAGAAAAAGAAAGAGTGCAAGGTTTTCCAACATAACATAAAGCATTTTATGAACTCAAGTTAGGCAGGTCCTGGATGCAACTATGAAGAATAGTTAGAAATTCTAAATGGTTGAAAAAAAGATGGAAATGGAACAGTAGTATACTTAATTGATAAATGGAACTGAATCTCTTTGGTGTCATTCAATTTATGTGATGGTTAAAAGTTCAGTCTGCACGTGGTTGCTTGCCTTTCACCTTATGGTTGGTGAAATCACATCTTGCTGATGAAAAGCAAAAGAATGGCATGGGTTAACACATACCATCTTAAGTTATACTGCACATGGCTAGTCTTTTAAACTCGGAACTGAATAAAGCTGTTGAAACAACACTGGTTTCTTATGAGAAATGTGCATTTCTATTGCCTCATGCAATTTTTAGAAATTGAAAATCAGTGTTGGTTATGATTCTTCTTATTGACTATATAGGCTGAAGAAGCTTCTCGGGAATCGAAACAGACAAAGCAAAGTCGCTATGATGAAATCAGGAGGAAGAAGGAGGAGGAGCGTGAAGCTAAAGAGCGTGCACTGGTGAGTATGTGCCTGTGTGGAATCACTTGACGTGTTGCAGGACTCTTTTGAGAAAACTGGAGTAATCTGTGTAGGAAGAAGAAGCTAAGGCTCGACAGGCCAAAGAAGAAGAAGCTGCTGCATTGGAGTTTGAAAAATGGAAAGGCGAAATTTCAGTTGATGCTGAAGGAACAACTGAAAATGAAATACAAGATGGAAGCCAGGGTCTGCTTTTTGATTTTGTGGAATACATTAAGGTAGTTTTATTCATGCCAGTTGACCAATGACTAACCAAAGATTCATATACCATACCTACATTTTTCCTCTTTCTTTTTCTTCTGCCTTTTGGATGCGGTGGGATCTTTTCTTTCTTGATAAGTAAATTTTTCTCTATTTTGCACTAGAATCTTTTGACACTAGGCAGCATCTACTTAAGCTTGTATTTCAATGTATTGCTATAGCATGTATCTGAAACCAGTTTCAGGACACATAATTTACAGTTTGGTGAAAATCATTGACATGAGTACATCAAATCTTTTTATTTACTGTCGCAGAAACACAAATGTGTGCCATTGGAAGATCTTGCTGCAGAATTCAAGTTAAGGACTCAGGTAAACACCTTTGTCATTTTACCAATTTCTGGGTGTTGGTCACCATATCGCCTTTTTTTCCTGTGAAGAATAGTGCTTGTCAGTTTGGTCCTCTAAAAAGGAAGATCCAAGGAAGCTAGTTTATGTTGATCTTCTTTTGCTTAGTGGAATTGTTGAGTAAAGTTGCTCATCTTCCTAACATAAATAGGGATATATAATGTTTTTCATTATAGCTATATACATTTCTTGAATTACCCTCTTGCTGCCCGTTACTGTCAGGGGCGCCCGACGAGTGTTGTGGCCTAAGGCCAAGCTTTATGAGGGGCCTTAACTTTTTTAAAAAAATTATTTATTTATTTAAAGTCTATTTTTCTAGCGTTTCTTAGATACAAAGTTATTAATAATTTTCTTATAATCAATAACTCCCAATAAGTCTTTCTTAATTGATAATATAGTTAATCCATTTAATCTTTATTGAGACATTGTTTATCGTAGGTGAGATTTTATCAATTTTAATTTTGAAAATTTCTTTCCGCCGAAACGGAAACAAGAGTTATTACCATTGTTCTGTAACTTGGAAAAAGAATCAATTTTTTTTATTTGACTGGTGTATCAATTAAACTATTATCTTTTAATTATACTGTTTTTCTTAATATTTCTAATTCGAAAATAAATGTAAACCATCAATATCGAATTGATTATTATGCTTTAAGGAACATTCAAGATTAACGTAATATTTTTTCAAAATTTCATCATCTAGTGATCTTAATTTTTATTGCTAAATAGAAAACCAAATATATTTTCATATGCTTCGAATTGTTCAAATTTATTTTGGAGTGAAAAAAATAGCCTTGTCTACTATGTATATAGTAATCAATTCCAAAGGACTCTTCGAAAGATTTTGAGATTTTATTATCAACATTCTCATCAAATTGTTACTTCCTATATATATATCATACGTTTCTTACGAAATTCGGGTTCAATATTCATTTCAAGTTCAATTTTCTTTGCAAAAATCATAGCGGTTGCAAATTCTTCTTCTCTATACCTGTTAAAGAAAGAAATCAAACTTTTTCACTTCATAGAACGTTTAAACTTATAAATATCATATTAGGTGTAACAAAAAATGGGGCCCCCATAAATGTGGGGCCTAAAGCAGTTGCTTTACTTGCTTTTTGGAAGGGCCGCCTTTGGTTACTGTTTATTTTTTTATGCAGGAGTGTATCAATCGGATCAACTCACTGGAAGAAATGGGTATTCTCCTTTCCTTCTCTTAAAATTCTGATTCGATTTGTGCTTTCAAGAAGCCATGAATTCTTGTTCCTCCTATGTTGACCAAACGATCAAATATTTTGATGTGATTTCATCAGGGAGACTCTCTGGTGTCATGGATGATAGAGGGAAATACATATACATCTCACTAGAAGAAATGAAAGCTGTGGCTGACTATATTAGACGTGAAGGTAGGGTCAGTATCTCACACCTAGCTAGCAAGTCTAATCAATTCATAGACTTGGAACCAAAAGTAGAGTTGGTTGAGGATATGGGCAGCATCGAGGAGGTCACTGTTGCCTGATCTTAATGCGAGTACGTCTTCATGAACTTGTACATGTAATTTAATGGAAGTCTAATGTTAAAAAAGTGACATGCTTTACCCTAATTTTGATGCATTTCGTTCTCCTTCCTTTCTCCCTTTTCTGTCTCTTCAATTCTAGGTAAATGGTGGTTAATAAATTCCGAACTTGAGGATTCCAAGTCACTTCCCGAAAATTTGCTGCTCAGAAAGCTTTGTCATTGGCGGGGTATAACCTCCTCCTGTTTGCGAGTATATTGCTGGGGCTACTCCTATGGATGTATATAAGTAGATAATTAGTTTACTAAAAGGACTTCGTTGGCAATCTCCTCCCAGGCTGGCTAAGTTTTGAAGAACAATTTGTCCTATAGTAGCAAATCAAACATGTCATGGAACTGTCTACAATTTTAGAGACCCGGTGTTGTTTTCTCGCTTACTTTCTGAGGCTGCTTGTGTCTCTCTTACTCATGTATAAGGTAGATTGGCTTTTGCCTGAAAATCCTCTTAGCTGTCAATACCATGTTGAAGGTTTACTCACAACTCTTATAGGCAGCAGGATTAATTCATCTGTATTTTGTCCAATTAGACTAATGTAGAAATCAAAGGCATTACATGAAGAGTTCTTATTTTGCTGATACATTTCGAGTTTATTGAATTTATGGTTTCTGGTTGCGTATTGACAAATAATAGTGGTTTTCAAGAACCGGGCTTGATATTTCTCATTCTTTGACCTGAGGAAATGGCCACTCATAGTGTGTACATTTCTTTGGATACGAGGAGTTTTGCCCCGAACTCCAAAAAACAGAAAAAGGAAATTGGAAATGCATGTTCAAGTTGTTTCAGAATTATATCAACTCTATTGAGTTAAGGACGACCGAGCTTACCGCCACGGGTATTATGGGATGGTTGGGATCCCTCCACCTTTAATTCGAAGTTTGCCTTTACCCAGCCTATCTGGCGTGGATCTGGATTAACCTTTACGCAGCCTATCGGGCGTGGATCCGGATTAATCGGGTCAATGAATGTCAAATATTGGATGGCAAAGAAAACCACTGAACTTCTTATGCTGTATCTTTGGAAGTGTAGATTTTGTAATGAGGACTCTTTCTGAGTGTTTTTGAAAAACATTGGACGAAAGAAGGGCTGAAAGTTGTTGGTAGTCAAATTTCTCTATTACAACCTAATTTGTTCTGATATTTTTTGGCTGGCATAATGAAGTGTTGTTATAGAGGATATATATTATAAGATAACATAAAAATTGGTTTCGAGAAAACTTGACTTTTATAGTGCATGGTTATTATATAAAGATGATGTTATAGAGATGTCTGACTCATAGTGAATGACTATTATATAGATATGCTGTTACGGTAAAACTTGGCTTTCTCTTGCTTGAGCCCCTTAAATGACAATATTAGTGTCTTTTTAAATAAATATAACTCAAAAATAATTTCCAATTTAATGTTCCTCTTCCATTCGAACACCGTCATTAAAATAAACAGTTTGCCATGTCAATTAAGCTAAGAATTGCAATCTAACTCCTCCATGTAAACAAGAATTCAATTACTATGTTAAAGAGATGTTCTATGTCACACTATTCTTTTTTTTTTTTCCTTTTTTTTTTCCCTATGGTCCTAAAAATATTAAAAGGCAGAAAAAAATTAAATAATGGGTAATAAATATCCGCATTGTTAACCATCTAGAAAGGTTCATTTAGTAAATAATTGGTAGGCCGTATTAACTAAAATAATTCCCGTATAAAAATTTAATCCGTCCAATACCATGTTTGGTTGGTCAATTCAATTTACTCCTACCTAATACATGGATTAGTTATACCTCATATGAGGGATTAACTAATACCAAGGAAAGTAAGGGATTACTAATCCCTGGATTAGCTATACATGGATAAGACTTAAAATTACTAAATCCAGACTTATACATTGCATAATTAATTTTTAATACAATAAACCAAACACTTGATAAAAAATACTCCCAGCACTACAATCCCTGCATTACTAATCCCTGCATTACTAATCCCTACATTACTTGTGTTCGTACCAAACGACCCCTAAATGTTAGACTCCTGTGTCCCGTCCATAAAAATCGGGAAAATTAGAGGAATAGCATTGAAGTTGAACAAGTCTTACAATTTTCTGTCTATTATTACTACAAGGCAGTTTTAACTGTCTGATGCATGGTTTCTCTTGCTCCTACGTCGTTCATTTTTTTTGTTTGGAAATAGACATTAATTAACTAATTTGGAATTGAGACGTAGTTGATTGATGATTGCCGTGTGCGTTTTCACGCGGCATCAACAAATCTTCCTTCCTCTTCCCTTGCCGCCTTCTTCCTCCTCCTCCTCCTCCTTCGCTTTCTTTGCATGAAAGCCAAAAATTTGAACGAAGATACATCTTAAGAAAACAAGAACAACTACAAAATCAAAAAACAAAAACAACCAACATTGTCCATTTCCTTTTAAGAAAACAAAAACATTATTTATTCCTTCAAATGATTGTAAGAAGTGAAGGAATGAAAATACCATGGAAGAATGCTGCCGCCATCTCTTGCTTCACATTAATTCTGTTATGTTATAACATTCAAATATCTAAAGCTCAAGACTACGGCGGCGGCGACGAGTCGTCGGTCCCGGCCGCGCCACCGCCGGAGCAAGAGAACTGCGACGGCGTATTCGTTTCATATACATTCGACAGCCGCGAAAGAGAATACCCGTTCGTAAAAAACGTATCAGCACAAGCATGGGCATTTAACTCCATGTTAACTGTTATTAATACTGGACTTTACGAGCTGAAATCTTGGAAAGTTCACATTGGGTTTCACCATAACGAGCTTTTAGTGTCAACTGACGGAGCTGTAGCGGTTGAAGGCGACGGGTTTCCGATCAAAGTTGGGAAAAACGGCACAGTATTGGCGGGGTTTCCGCAGTCGGATTTGAAGACGGCGATTGATACGGCCGGAGATTTTAATCAGATGGCGGCGCAAGTGAAGATTAAGGGGACGCAATTTGGTGTTTCGCCAAAAGCAACTCCAATGCCTAAGACAATTAAGCTTCTTAATGATGGATACAAATGCCCTGCTCCTAAGCGCTTCAGTACGTATATATTTTCACAATTTTATATGACGATATTTGATTTGACATGTGCCCGACTAAGAAAAGACTTGTGGTATTAAAGATGTGACGACTTTTTAAGAGCATGCAATCAGGGGCGAATCCAATGTAATGGTACCGGGTTCATTCGAACGCAATATTTTCGAGACGAAACATAAATTTATGTGTAAAAATTATCTAAAATAAGTCAAATAGTTGATATGAACTCATAATTTTAAAATATAATAGATTCAATACTAATTTTTTTAAAGGTTGAACCCATAGAATTCAAATCCTGAATCCGCCTCTGCATATATTATGGAGAAATTAGGAAGTTTAGTGTTATTCATTTTTCAACTATAGAAAATTGTTCTTCTTTTTGGAAGGAACTAAGAAAATAAGTGGCTATTATATCTCTTCACAACAAGGATATAAAATACGCATATATAGCCGACTCTAACGAATAAAAAATTATGATGAATAATTGAGTGTTTTCTATGTTTAAAGTCTATCTGCATTAAAATTTTGTTCTTCATGTTGTATGATGAATATTTGCTTGGATCCTCGAAAAATGACGTCAGGTGTGTCGGGTCCTCCAAAAATAATACACTTTGGAGGACCCGACAAGGACGTTGCAACATTTTTGAAGGATTCAAGCTACATAGACTGATACAATGTGTCTGTTTTTGTATCTGATCAGAAAACTTATAGTATTATAATTTAAAGGATAGATCATACTGCTGAAAGTGTTTAATTTATCTGTTTGCAAAATATGCAGAAACTTATATGCATGCTTGCTGCAAGAGGGACCCCAAATTCAAGCCCAAGAATACTACTCTCAAGTTCATGCCTCGCCAATATGGAGACCTCTCGTTCACATACGACGTTCTATCCGCGTATGAGAACAAGTACCAAGCTCAAGTCACCATCGACAACCTCAATCCTTTAGGCCGTCTTGATCATTGGAACTTGACTTGGGAATGGATGCGAAACGAGTTCATTTATAGCATGAAAGGCGCATACACTCACAAAAAAGACCCTTCTGAATGCATTTACGGGCCTCAGGGACAATATTACAAGGATTTCGACTTCACAGCCGTCCTGAATTGTCAAAAGAAGCCATTCATCTCGGATTTGCCACCCGAAAAGGAAAATGATGACATACTTGGCAAGTTACCTTATTGTTGCAGAAATGGCACACTTTTGCCACCTACTATGAATGAGACTAAGGCAAGGTCTATTTTTCAGCTTGAAGTCTTTAAACTTCCTCCTGATATGAACAGAACCGCCCTGTATCCGCCTCAGAATTGGAAAATTGAAGGTAGGGTTAACCCATCGTATAAATGTGGCCCTCCTGTTAGAGTAGATCCAACAGGATTCCCTGATCCTAGTGGAACCGGCATGACTTCTACTGCTGTGGCTAGTTGGCAAATTACATGCAATATTACGCGTCCAAAACCAAAAGAAAACAAATGCTGTGTTTCTTTCTCAGCTTATTATGCTGATTCTGTTATCCCCTGCAACACTTGCGCTTGCGGCTGTCAACAGACGTCTAAATGTGACGCGAATAGAAAGCCATTGCTTCTCCCTCCACAAGCACTTCTTGTCCCTTTCGAAGACAGGGAAGAAATAGCGGAAGCCTGGAACGCAATCAAACATTTCGGTCCATTTCCTAAGAAACGCCCTTGTCCTGATAATTGTGGGGTGAGCATAAATTGGCATGTTGATAGTGACTACAAGAGCGGATGGGCAGCTCGAGTAACTCTCTTTAACTGGGGAAACGACCCGTTTGAGGACTGGTTTACGGCCATTCAAATGAAGAAAAACATTGCTGAGGGATATGAAAATGTTTACTCTTTCAATGGTACTAAGTTACCTCAACGGAACGACACGATTTTCATGCAAGGTTTGCCTGGATTGAACTATTTAGTTGGAGAAGTGAATGGAACTAATCCTGATAAAGATCCAAGAGTGCCTGGAAAACAACAATCTGTGATTTCATTCTTGAAAAAACATACACCAAATATTAACATTCCTTCAGGAGATGGATTCCCTGCTAAAATATTCTTCAATGGTGAAGAATGTGCTCTTCCAACTGATTTTCCCAAAAGAAATGCAGCATTCAAATCCCAAGTTGGTTTGTTGTCTGCAGTTTTGCTTGCTCTCCTCACTTTTCTTCAGTTGACAGATCAATTACACTGATTCCTATCCCTACAAGCTGGTATAGTCACATTTTCTTTTAACAAAACTAAAATTGTACAATATTTGTTAGTTTTTACTATAGAGTTTAAGTTACATACATCGTTAAAAATAAGGATTTTTTACATCATCAGGTCATCTTTACCTATTGTAGCAAGTACCAGCTTATTTTCAAGATTGAAAATCCTGCATTTAAAGGAAGCTTAACGGTAGATATTCTACAAATGACCTAATAGTGTAAAAACTTCTTTACATACGGTGTGTATAACTTAAGAAAGGGAGCCTTTGCATAACTGGTAAAAATGCTGCTATGTGACTAGGAGGTCACGGGTTTAAGCCATGAAAAAAGCCTCTTGCATAAATGCAGGGTAAGGCTGCGTACAATGTACCCTTTTGGTCCGGTCCTTCTCCGAACCCACGCATAACGAGAGCTTAGTGCATTGGGCTGCTTTTTTTGTGTGTATAACTTAAACTTTTATTACGTTGTTTATGATCAGTGCTTATTTATTACAGGGTTTTCTGTTTCAAGATTTTATAGGGCAAATGGACATGAAGTTGGGAGTGTAAAGAAGAGAAGTGGATCAAGAAAAGAGACAAATTAGGCATGATTTGCAATTTAGAACACTGTAACAAAGTTGGGACAGAAAATGAATGTACTTTGTTTGATTGATGTATCATAATTAAACTTACCCACAAAATGAATATTTGAACCTTTTTTTCTTGTGTAGTGGAGTATGGTGGTGAGAGTTGGATATTGTTGAAATTTTTTTATGTTCTTCAATAGGAAGTACATAAAAATGAAATATAGAGTTTAGATTATATTCTAGTTCTTAATCAGTATCAAGACAAGGAGTACTACATATTTCAATACATATTTCTGCTTAAGTACTCTTCTTGAAATGATTGATTATCATGATTTCTATTAAACGACCCGAAGTAATTGATATGGTGCACCTTTTGAAAAAGTGAATTTTATCTATCCCATTCAGGCTGAACCTAACCCTGTGCTCGAGAGATAGCTGTCCATACACTGATAAGGAATATATGGATTCTCGAGAAGAGAGGAGCCGTGGTGGTCCCCTCGGACCGCCCGAATCCCACGAGTGAATCGAAAGTTGGATCTACATTGGATCTTACCCGAATCGCCTCATCTATCCCCCTAAGGAGGAGTTTGGCTTCAAACCCCGGTTCGAACAGGAGGAGTACGCCATGCTAATGTGCCTTGGATGATCCACATCTCAGGGTCAGACGCTGATGAGTACATTGAACTATCCATATTATAAAAGCACGAATACAATATCTAAGTGATTAAAATAGTCCTAAAATATTAACTTTATGTCCTACGGATTTTGACAATTTCTTTAAAATAGCCTTAAAATCATAACTTTAAGCTATGAAGTCTTAAGACTTATGTGAATCATTCGTGGAAAAGAAAGTTAAAAAGCTTTTTAAAAAATTATCCATCGGTGTTGTGATTAAAATAGGATAGTAATATAAGTTTAAGAAATAAAAATAAAAGCTACGATTTTAGTACCCCATTAGCATAAGGATGAACGTAATGATGATGCCCATGGTTCATAAAATCTACAATAACATTAATAAAAAAGATACATATATAATGACTTCTTGTAATATCAAGCACGTTTATAGAGACTAGTATTATTATAAAAGCATAAATATAATATTAGTTTACAAAATTAATTTTATAATATTAAGTATAATAACTCACAATAAAATGACATAATTGAAATTTAGACATTAGCGTTGTAATCCTATTACCTTTAGGACATAATACTACAAGTTAGGAATCCTACATGATTAACTTTAGAAATTCTATTAATATAATTATTTTCGGGCATAGACATAATACTACATGTAGCATGCAAACCTAATACCTTTAGGAACACGCTATATTTCTTATTAATATAATTACTTTCGGGATATAGACATTTTTAGCCATGAAATCCTATTATTTTATTTTAGGATATACTTCTTAAAATTTCTATTACTAATTTAGTTTGAAAGCATATTATATTGTTCTATTACTAATTAATTTGAGAATGTATTATATTGTCCAAATCCATTTAGAAAAATGAGATCCTATATTATTATAAAAGCACAAACATAATATTGATAGACTAAAATAGCCCTAAAATATTAAACAAACTAAATCATAGGGAAAGGAATAACTGGAATAACCTAATTTTTTTGGACTACAATACCTTATATGTTAATTTTTTAAAAATTTATTTATTAATAAAAAATTTCTATTAAATTCTTATTAAAAATATTTAGGAAGATTTAATAAAATCAAATTCTTAAGAATCCTCTGTATTGACAATACGTTACCACTCCACAATATCCAATACCAAGACAAAATAAATGTAATATCAAATGGACTGTATAAACTATTGAAATTGAGAAAAAAAAATATCTCCACGATAATATATTTTTATATTATACTTGAACTACTTTCCTACTCAAAAAATAATTTTTTATTATTATTTTTTCATATAATATTTAAAAATATACCCAACTATTAAATAATAACTAAGAAAATATATAAGAATATAAATATGTGAGAATGATAAGAAGAACATTTCGTAAGAGTCAATACCACTAATGATTCTGCAAATATAAAGATCTAAAAGTAGATGTAATATCGATCTTTTTACTCTTTGAAAATAAAATTATGGTGGATAAAATTATATTTATGAATAAACATTCAAAACAAGAGATGAACTAATATTAAAAATCTAAATCAACATAAAATAAATTATTTTTTATGTTAAGACCAAATAATTAAATCTTTCAATTAATTATTTAGCAAGAGAATCCAATTCAATTATTTTTGTAAATTCATCATATAAATAAAATTATTTTTCAAGCTAAAACAAAATCTTAGGTTACATAAATTTATTCCATAAAAATAGCGTTAGAGCTCAAAAAATAGAACACAAAGTAAAAAGGCTAGTATAGTATTAAGAATTAAAAGGCCATACAAGTATTTGAGGAAGCGCAATTAAAGCTAAATCCTAAATAAGAACAAGCTTTCAAGACTATGCCATAAAGAGTCAACTCTGGTATAGCAGGATTATCCTTTGTAGATGCTTCCGAAAAAATCGAAATAATATTTCTATATCATGCATTACTAGCAAATGTCAGATCAAGAGACATAATACTGTTACCAATAATAACAAGTGACGTACCTGCATCGATTGTATTATGAGGTCGTAAAACTCACTTTATGTTTGATATACCTCTTCAAAAAATTGAAATAACTATCAGGAGTATATAAAAACAGCACAATGATGCTAAATTTATAAGGAAAGTAAAATTGATAATATGAGATGAAGCGCTTATGGCTAAGCATTAAACGAACAAAACAATTGCTCGGAGTTTTAGAGATATATTGGATACTAATGAAATATTTGGTAGAAAAATAGTGGTTTGGGAGGTGATTTCTGTCAAGTACTACCGGTAGTTCCAAAATCGACGAAAGTAGAGACTAGAAAAGCTAGCTTGCCAAAATTATACTTATCACCTCAAATTAAAAAGATTCAACTGACAAGAAATATAAAAGTAAGAACGGATCCAGCATTCAGTGACTTTTTGCTTTGTCTCCGAGACAAAGTAGAGCACCTAATAAAATATGATTTGGTTCTTCTAGAACACTTGGTTATTGTCACGACCTGAAAATCCCACCATCGGGACCGTGATGGCGCCTAAAATTTTACTTGCTAGGCAAACCAACGACAATTTATCCATTTTTTAACAGTTCAGATTAAATAATAATAAAGAAGCCAAAATAAGTGAAATAAATCTGAAGTAAAGTGCGAAAAACCATAACAACTGAAATATCTAATACAATCCCGAATCTGGTGTCACAAGTGAACGAGCTACTAGAATAATACAGATAAAAGTTTAAATGAAAGTAAAGCTGTCTGAATGAAAATACACAGCTAAATTAAGGCAGAAGGGGATTTTAGGGCTGCAAATTCCGAGCAGCTGTACTTCAAGTCTTCGTCCAATAGTTAACCCAAGCAATCTACTGACCGCCGCTGGGACCGACTCCAAAATCTGCACAAGAAGTGCAGAGTGTAGTATGAGTACAACAGGCCCCATGTGCTCTGCAAGTGCTGAGCCTAGCCTCGACGAAGTAGTGACGAGGCTAAGGTGGGTCACTTACAATAACCTGAACACAGTATAAAATAATGACAGAAAAAGAAAATACGAAAACGAAATAAGGAAGTTAAGTCATGAAAATAACTCAATTCTCAAATAAAACCATATCAATATAAATAAATCAATAAGTGCAATCAATTAACAACTCGAATCACAAGAATCTCTACAATTAATGAATATGAAAGCTACAACTCAAGAAGGAATCTTGTACCGAATCATGATAGGCTACAATTAATACTAGGTAACAAGGCAAGTCAAATATATGACAATTAAAGGGTACAAATAAGACAATTAAGGCAAGTATCAATTAAGCATGGGAGCATGGAAGAAATTAACATTTATAATGCGAGAATAATAAATGACAAGTAGCAAGGTAAAACATAGGAAGCAATTAAGGGAATCCATCAAGACATGGAATGCTATAACTAATGAAATACGAGTAGACATGAAAACAAGTAATTGACGGAGTATAGATACTCGTCACATCGCATATACGCTGCTACTCATGAAATTCACATAACACATAGCTCGAGGGTTCCTAATTCCCTCAAATCAAGGTTAGACCCAATACTTACCTCACTGCGCAATAAACTCAAAGTTCAACCACGGCTTTGCCTTTTGAACAAGCCTCCAAACCAATCAAATCTAGCAAATTATTAACCAATCGATTCAAAATAAGCCTTAACGACTACTCACGAATGAAAGAGGTTCGATTTAGGTCATTATTGAAAAAGTCAACCCCAGACCTATTTGGTGAAAACCCGAGGTTTGGACCAAAATCCGATCACCTATTCACCCTCGAGCCCGGTTATGCAATTCAATTCGAAATCCGACCTCAATTCGAGGTCTAAATTCTAATTTTACAAAAAATCCCTAATTCTACCCTAACTCCCTAATTTCTCCAATGAAAATCCTAGATTTGGTGTCGAAATCTTATGAAATATATTGGGTAATTGAAAGAAAGTAGATTAGAGCCACTTACCATTGAATTTAGGAAGAAAAGCTCTTGGAAAAATCGCCTCTAAGGTGTTTAGGGTTGAGAATTTGAAAGAATGAGCTAAAATCCTATTTTCTCAACTTTTGTCCAGGCACAGATGTCGCAATTGCGACATGGGGTTCGTAATTGCGAATACGCAAATGCGAGAATCTCTTCGCAAATGCGAAAAAGCCCACATCTCTGCTATCACCGCATTTGCGATGATTTGTTCGCAAATGCGAACTCTAGAATTCCGCAAATGCAACCACTTGATCGCAATTGCAATCTTTGCTGACCCAGCCCCACTTCACAAATGCGAAGAAATTGTTCGCAATGCGAACCAGACAGAAAAATGAATATTCTCAAATGCAAACATTAACCTCGCAATTGTGAGGTCAAAGACCTGCACCAAAAACATATTTCTTCAGCTATCTTCCTAAGTCCAAAAGCACTCCGAAGTCTATATGAAACTTACCCGAGCCTTCGTGGCTCCAAACCGACATGTACACAAGTTCAAAACATCATACGAACTCTCTCATACGATCAAAATACCAAAATTACACCTAGAACTACGAATTAGACACCAAAACGAATAAAATTTTCAATGAAACTTAAGAACATGCAACTTTTCAATCGGACGTCTGAATCAGGTTAAATCAACTCCATTTTGCACTAAAATTTTGCTGACAAGTTATAAATACAATAATGAACTTATACCAAGTTTCGAAACTAAAATCCGGACCTGGTAGCAACAAAGTCAAACTACGGTCAAACTTGAAATTTCTTTAAACTTTTAAACTTCTAGTTTTCAACAAATGGCGATAATTCAAGCTAGGGACTTCCGTATTCGATTCCGGGTATATGCCCAAGTACCAAATCACGATATGGACCCACCGGGACTATCAAAACATTGATCCAGGCTTGTTTTCTAAAAACGTTGATCGAAGTCAACTCAAATGAGTTTTAAAGCACGATTTCACATTTTCATCAAATTTTCACATAAAAAACCTTATAGAAAAAGATACGGACTGCGCATGTAAATCGAAGAAGGCTAAACGGAGCTATTTGGGTTTCAAAATATAAAATTTAGGGTTAAAACTATAAATGACCTATCGGTTCATCACATTTATCAACCCCAATGGCAGTAGTAGTACATTTAATAAAAGAAATATTTTCATCATTAGATTAAAACATAATTTGTGCAAATTACATGGTAGAAGTTAAAGAGCTATCTTAGCTAACATATATAAATATGTTGATCAACTAAATAAAAGGTCGATTACTAAATTTTATTTTATTTTTTATTCAGCAGAAGATGATACCAACAATTACTACCTAGAAGAATACTTAAATACCAAATGGCTTTCTACTATATAGGTTTATTGTCAAGTTCATTATTTCTTACGCATGTTAGTGTCATCGTATATTTAATAGACTAAGTACAAAATTAATTTTTCATTGCATATAGGTTGATTTTGAATAAAAATATGCTCGTCATGCTACTGAAAAACTTAGATAAGTCGAATTGCTTATGTAATAGCACGCAGATGGTGTGTAAATTTTTTGACAATAACGTCATATATGCAGTAATTATGATACTGATCAATGTGCTTCTAAGTATGTGTTTATCCCTGAATTCAATTTTCGTCTTTCGAAAATAAAGAATATCCTAAATTTTTGTGAAAATAATTTTCATTATGTTTATATTTTGCAATTATAATAAATAGAGCACAAGGACAAACATCCTAAATATTGGACTATATTTACCGCAATATATTTTCTTGCAGGAACAACTATATGTTGCACTTTCAAAAGAGATATCAATATCGACAACAAGGGTTCTGGTTATGGCAGAGCAACCAAAGCATTAGAAAGAAACATACACAAAAAAACATTGTCTACAAAGAAGTGTTCGGTAAGATACCATCACATTAAATACTTTTAAGTAATACATAATTTTCTAACTAACATGACTAGATTGATCATTTGTGTAAGTTTTAATGATGTCCATTCATTTTGAATTCACGTATTATGCTGATGTATAATATTTTTCAACATTTATATGATTGTAGTAGTATTCTACTTTCTAGTAGGAATCAACTCATTTTTATCATTGGTGACCACCGTCATGCCCCCCCCCCCTTTCTTTGGGACACATTGAACCGAAGAAGTCCATGAACTATCAGAGATGGAATAGATAACCCCGACATCCAACGACTTGATAATGTCCTTCTTGACAACTTCTTGCATAGCCTCATTGAGTCTCCTTTGATGTTCAATAGATGGTTTGGAGCCATCCTCCAACTTGATCTTATGCATGGAGCTTATCCCCCGAATATCCACCAAGGTCCACCCAATATCCTTCTTCCTCTTTTGTAGCACCGCCAATGTGGAATCTACCCACACGTTAGTCAAACAAGAGGAAAGAACAACCGGTAAAGTAGAACAAAGACCAAGAAATTCACACCGAAGATGTGGAGGTAATGGCTTTAATTCCAAGGTAGGAGGCTCTTCAATAGAATTCTTTGTAGGAGGAGTTGTCCTATTTTCAAGATCCAAGGACAATTTTTGGTGTGCATGGTTGTATGACCCCATTCCTTGCAAAGAGTTCACACATTCCAGAAGCCATCCATCTCGTCATCATTGAATTTGGGCAAGATGGCCTCTAACATATCACAAACATTGATTCTAGCACTTGTTTCATCAGCAATAATCGGTTACCAAGTCCACAAAAGAACACACCTCATTGCTATTTGGTTGCCGCATGAACTTACACACATAGAATACCACTTTTTCATCACCAACCCGAAAAGTGTGTTCTCCGGCTCAACATCACAAATAAACTTACCTGTAGCAAGAAAATTTCTCCCAAGGATAATCGGCACTTTCATAATCAACCTCACAGTCCAAAATGACAAAATTTGCCTGAAGAATGAATTTATCAACACGAACCTAAACATCTTCAATCACTCCCAAGGGCCTTTTCATAGTACAATTGACCATTTGAAATCTCATAGAGGTGGGTCTTGGTTTCCCAATTCCCAAAGTCTTGAAAATCGAATAGGGCATCAAATTGATACTTGCCCCAAGATCACAAAGAGCTTTAGCAAATTCGGCACATCTAATTGTACAAGGAGTCACGAAAGCGCTAGGATCCTACAACTTAGGAGCCATTGAATGAACAATTGCACTCACTTGATGAGTGACTTTGATGGTCTCAAAATCCATTGACCGTTTCCTTGTCACAAGATCCTTCAAAAACTTTGCATAACCGGGCATTTGTTCCAAAGCTTCAACTAATGTCACATTGATTGAGATACTCTTCATCATTTGAATGAGCTTCCTGAATTGATTCTCACTATTTTGCTTGGCAAGTCTTTGAGGGTATGGAGGTGGAGGCTTAGGTAATGGTGCCTTAGCCTTTCGCACTACCGACTACGGTATGTCAATAATGTGTTCCCTAGACGGGTCCACCTCCTCTTGAGTCTCTTCCACACTATCATCAATATCAATCCGAACTTCGTCATTAGGTTGCACCACATTGATCGGGATCTCTTCTTCTTTCATCAATTGATCATCATCAACAAGTTGCCTTCCACTTCTTGTGATAACTGCCATGGCATGCCCCGTGTTGTTACCACCTTTTGGGTTTACCACCGTGTCACTTGGTAGTGTCCCTTTAGGATTAAGAGATTTGCCCTATTTGAACTTCGAGGTTGCAGATAGATGTGTTGTGTGAGGCAAGTTGGGCATCTAAATCGGCATTCTTTTCCATCATTTACTTGAACATATTTTCAGTATGCCTCATCTCATTGTTTGAAGAACTCAAACCATGGGAAGGATAAGGAGATGGTTTTCTTGGTTGTTCGTACGTTGGAGGCCTTTTAAAACCCGATCCCCGATTTCCTTGATTGTTGCTCCATCCGCCTTGATTGTTATCTCCCCAATTTCCTTGATCGTTTTCACTCAAATTTTCTTGATTGTTGTTGTTATGCCAATTCCATTGATTGTTGCCTCCACTCCAATTTCCTTGATTTCTAAAATTCCAATTGCCTTGATTGTTTTGTGGTCGCCATTGTTGTTGGCTTGGGCCTTGGAAGTTGTTTCTTTGCCCTTGAAAATTATTCACATATTGCACTTCCTCTTCTTGTTCATTATAAGACTCATCTTGCTCAAATCTACCATCTTCTTGCACATAGTTCTCCACTCGATTTTGCACTTGTAGACCATTGGTCCTCCTCTTGTTCACTATCATGTTCACTTCTTTTATAGCATTGACTTACTTTAGAGTTTGCACTTAATTTAGTTGGGCCTTTTCTAGTTGATTCATAGTAGTTGTCAATTCGGCAATGCCTTACCCTTGGTCTTGCAATTCTTTGTGAAGGTGGATCATATTCGGGTCACCTAGTAGAACATTGGCCCGGGATTTCCAAGCCGATGACGTTTCCGCCATCTTATTCAAAATCTCACATGCCTCCACATAAGGCATAGTCATAAAGTTCCCATCGGCTAGTTGATCCACTACACATTGGTTGGTTGTGATAATCCCGAGGTAGAAGGTTTATTGAATCATGTTTTCCGTCATATCGTTGTTGGGATATTCCTTGACCATAGTTCTATAGCGTTACCATATCTTTTGTAGTGGTACATTCGGCTCTTGCTTGAATACCAAGATTTTCATCTCGAAGTGTAGCCATGTGTCTGGGAGAGAAAAACTTAGCAACAAATTTATTCGCCAAACTCATCCCAAGTGTGAATTGAATGGTTCGACAATCGTTCCAACCAATCAAAGGCTTTTCCTCTTAGAGAGAAGGGAAAAATCCTTAGCCGCAATGCATCCTAGAAGACATTTATTTGCTTGCTCCCCCAACAAGTGTCCACAAACCCCTTCAAATGTTTATAAGCATTTTGTGTTGGAGCACCGGTGAAGAAACTCCGTTACTCAAGCAAAGTGAGCATCACATTGGTGATTTGCAAGTTGTCCGTCCTAATACAGGGAGGAACTATTGTACTAGCATAACCTTTGGCGGGAAATATCTGGTGTGGAGCCGCTCGTGGTGGAGGTGGGGGTGGAACGGGCACATTGTCATGAGGTACCCAGCCTCTCCGATTGGCTTGCCGACCAAATGAATAATAGTCATTGCTTTGCCATTACCGTTTCTCGTTTTTCGGCGTTTTGGGTCATAAAATAGGAATTTAGGACGATTCACACATTTTCGTGTGCTATAGTCTATGCCATCTGCATAAATTCGGGTGACCGGCCTCGAATCTCCTAAAATTTTGCAGGCCCATAAAAAATGACCTAATGAATAATTGTCATTATTTTGCCATGACCGTTCCTCCTTTTTAGGTGTTTTAGGGCCATAAAATAGGAATACAGGATGATTTCTAAATTTTTGTGTGGTATAGTCCACGCTATCTGCATGAATTCGACCGACTGGTTCCGAATCTCCCAAAAATTTGTGGGCCCAAAAAGATGACCTAATGAATATTGTCATCACTTCTCCATGACCGTTCCTCATTTTTGGGTATTTTAAGGCCATAAAATAAAAATTCGGGACGATTTCTAGATTTTCGTGTGCTATAGTCCACGTCTACTCTATAAATACGGGCGATCGAACTCGAACTTCCTAAACTTTTTTTGGCCTATTAGAAACAACCTAATGAACAATAGTCATCACTTTTCCATGACCGTTCCTCGTCTTTTGGCGCTATAAATCGGGAATTTAGGACGATTCTCAGATTTTCATGTGCTATAGTCCATACCATCTGCATAAATTCGGACGACCAGCACCGAATATTTTAAAATTTTGCGGGACCATTAAAAATAACCTAATTAACAATAGTCATCGCTTCGCCATGCTCGTTCCTCATTTTTGGCGTTTTAGGCCCATAAAGTAGGAATTCAAGACGATTCTCAAATTTTCGTGTGCTGTAGTTCACGCCTTCTGCATGAATTCGGGTAACCGATCCCGAATCTGCTTAAATTTTGTTGGCCCATAAAAAATGACCTAATGAACGATAGCCATTGCTTTGCCATGACTGTTCCTCGTTTTCTGGCTTTTTAGGACCATAAAACAGGAATTCAGGACGATTTATAATTTTTCATGTGCTAATGTCCAAGTCATCTATATGAATTCAGGTAACGAACTTCAAATCACCTAAATTTTGTGAGCCCATCAGAAATGACGTAATGAACTATGTCCATTTCTTCTTCATGATTGTTCCTTGTTTTTTGGCTTCTTAGGGCCATAAAACAGGATTTCTAAAGGGTTTTCAATTTTTCATATGCTAATGTCCACGCTATCTTTATGATTTCTGGCGACGGGTTCTGAATCGCTTAAAACTTTGTGGGCCCATAAAAATGACCTAATAAATAATAGTCATTGCTTTGCCGTAACTGTACCTCATTTTTTGGCGTTTTACGATCATAAAGTGGGAATTCTGGTTGATTTTCAATTATTTTGTGTTCTAATGTCTACGCTATCTTCATAAACTCGGGTGACGGTTTCGATTCGCCTAAAATTTTGTGAAGCTATCAGAAACGATCTAATAAACAGTAGTCAATTCTTCACCATGACAATTCCTCATTTCTTGGCGTTTTAGGACCATAAAACAGGAATTCAAGACGATTTTCAATTGTTTTGTGTTAATGTCCACGTCATCTTCAAGAATTCCGGCATCAGGCTCTGATTCGCCTAAAATTTTGTGGGCTCATCAGAAGCGACCTAATGAACAATAGTCATTGCTTCGCCATGACTGTTCCTCTTTTTTCGCGCTTTAGGGCCACAAAATAGGAATTTAGTATGATTTTTAATTTTTTGTGGGTTTATATACATGATTATTTTTCTGAATTTGGTTGACGGACTTCGATTGACCTAAAAATTGGTGGAGTCGTCAGATACGGCCTTGTGAACAATACTCACTATGACTAACGTTATTTTTTGGTGTTTCGGTGTCATGAAACAAGAACTAATTTTTTTTATTTTTTTTTTATTTTTGTATACGTGATGGTTTTCTTGAATTTGGTTGACGGAATTTGATTAGCCTAAAATTGGCGGATCCATCAAATGCGGCCTTGTGAGCGATACTATCATGACTAACTTTATTTTTTGGTGTTTCAGGGTCATGAAACATGAATTAATGATTACTTTCATAATTTTGTATGTTTAGATACAGGATGATTTTCCTGAATTGGATTGACGGACTCCGATGGACCTAAACAAAATTATATCTATGGGATACAGTCTTATAAGTAATACTCACCATCGCTAACATTACTTTTTTGGTGTTTCCAGGTCTTGAAACAGGAATTAATATTTATTCTATTTTTTCATGTGTTTATATACATCATGGTTTTCCTAAATTTGGTTGGCGGACTCTGATTGGCCTAAAAATTAGTGGATCCATCAAATACGGCCTTGTGAGCAATATTCACTACGACTATCATCATTTTTTGCGCTTTGGGGACATGAAATAGGAATTAATAGTTATTTCTATTTTTCGTGTGCTTATATACATGATGATTTTCTTGAGTTTTGTTGACGGGCTCAGATTGACCTAAAATTTGACGGATTCATGTGATACGGCCATGTAAGCAATACTCATCACTACTAATATAATTTTTTAGCGTTTCAGAATCATAAAATAGAAATTAATGATTATCTCTATTTTTCGTGTGTTTATATACATGATGATTTTTCTGAATATAATTGACGGACTCCAATTAGCCTATATATCTATGGATCCATGGATACGATGTTATGAGCAATACTCACCATGATTAACATTAAATTTTGGTGTTACGGAGTCATGAAACAGAAATTAGTGATTAATTCCATTATTTCACATGTTATATATATGTTAGTTTTCCTAAATTTGATTGACGGACTCCAATTAACCTAAATATTTATGGATCCATCTGATACTGCCCCTGGAGCTATAGTCGCCATGACTAATATTACTTTTTGGCGTTTTGTGGTCATAAGAATACTATGTACGGTCACATGGAGCCTATCCGTGCATAGCACGGCCAGTTGGATCTACTGCTCAAAAAGTTGACAAAACTCCGATTGGCTTGAAATTTGATGGGTCCATCGAAAATGATCTCGTGATCAATACTTTCCCATGACTAACATCGTGTTTTGACGTTTCGAGGTCATGAAACATGAATTAGTGAATATATTTATTTTTTCGTGTATTTATATACGTGATGATTTTCCTGAATTTTGTTGACGCGCTCCGATTGATTTAAAAAATTGATAGAACCATCATATGCAGCCTTGGGTTACCAATCAAATGTTTGCTACGTGCAAGAAATCATTCCGGTTGGCAAAAAACTTTCATGATTACTGCTATATTTATCATAATTCCACTATTTTCTTAAATTCATTCGCCATTTTTCAGACTCTTTTCCTTATCATAATATTTGTCCTATCAGCTTACATGAAAGAATAACAAGTCACAACCAAGATTAATATGGCTCTCTACTCAGTAAATTCATATTATACAAGCTTTGGAAGAGTGTCTCTGTATACATCAACCGCAGAGGGCACATTTGCTACTTGGAAAAAACAATACATTTACATGATGGTAGTCCCAATATGGAACCAGAAAGAATGGCAATTTACATTTCTCTTGCTAAATCAAACACAGTATACATAAGCAGCCACTGTCCGTTTGGCATGGCCGAAAAATCCGAATATCAAACTTGTCAGTCTTCTTAGCCTGCAGCAAAATGGTTAAGTTCGTTGAGAAAGCTCCGAAAGACAACCGGCTAATCCAGGATTTAGAATCAGTGGATTCAGAATCAGCATCATCAATGCATCTTATAGTGTGTTTTTTTGCATATGTATACATAGTTCGAGTCGAAAGTAGTGTGTTCAGTTCAACCCACAGACTCGTTCTAGATACGAAAGATAACCACAAGGTTAAAGGAGGAGAGCAACAAAGGTTACTTACATGAGCTTCATGATTTAAAAATCATCTAGCAGTCTTTTCAGCTTAGCTACCTGTTGGTGTTGGCCGCCTGTTTTAACCAGCGTCATTATTTGAAAGGTCATTACTTCTGGCAGAAATAATCTTGCATATATTGCTAACATATTTGGTAACATACTAATACTAAAAAATGACAAATTTAAGTTATATACACTGTCAATGTGAGGAATTTTTACACCATCTGGTCATCTTTACCTACTATAGCAGGTAACCTGTCTTATTTTCAAGATTACAAATTTTAAATTTTAAGGAGGCTTACTTGTTGATATCATTTGAGTGACCCGATAGAGCAAAAACATTCCTTACACTAACGGTGTATATAACTTAAACCCGCAAATGACAGTTTCTGATAAAAATTTTCTGCACCAAACTATGCTGTGTTTTGCTTTCCTATCACTGTTGTATGGACATTTGCATGCAGCCATCAACGGGATTAAGAAATTACCTTTTTAAGATACTTCTTGTGAAGTTTCATTGCACCAGTGCAAGCCTTTTTAGCATCCAGGTTTCCATTAACATCATTCAGTATCTACACATGTAAACAAATGATTAAAGTATGAATCCATATAAGGGGCAAGCAATGAACCTTCCTAAAAAAATCAGTATAAATACAAGTATGTATTACTCCTTGAGTTGGAAATCAGAATAACATTTAAGATTATGTATGTGAAAACCTTAACAACGTCGTCTAGTCCTCTTGCTTCTGTCAGCAACTTATCGCTCTTGTCTTTCAGGACACTGGCTACTAGAAAAACAGATATCGGTAGGGGAGCTTCTGAAGCTTTGCCACCATTTTTCATGTTTTCTCGCTCATATTTCCCAATATGGCGCGACTTTGCTTTTGATTTAGACTCTTCAGATTTTTCAGCAGCGAATTCAGGATCTTCATACAAAAGAAACAAGTCCGGATCATATTCCAGCGCCCACATCATCTGCGAAAAAGGTCAAGACAAAGCCAAAAAATATAGGAACAATAAAAGCATCAGTATTAAAGCATTGAATAAATAGCTCTGAACCAAGAAGAGGTTTTTCAGTAGAAAAAACATACCTCCCAAAGATATAATGAATCACAAAAGGAAAACTCTCGGCGAAACAAAACCATGAGCATCCGAACAGCAAACAGATAATCACCTCCACCTAATTTATCTGTTGGCCAAGATCAAAAGGAAAATATGATGTTACTATTTTAGCGAGGAGATATGAGGAAATTAAACCGTTGCTTATTGCTCTATATTTGAATGAAGGGGAGCCTTGGAGCAACGGCAAAGTTGTCTCCGTTTGACCTATAGGTCACAGGTTCGAGCTGTGGAACCAGTCACTAGTGCTTGTATTATGGTAGGTTGTCTACTACACGAACCTTACGTGAACACAGGATGCTTTGTGCACTGAGCTGCCATTTATTGCTAAGTATTTAAAGACGAAAGTAAAGAGATTTTACCTAAGTGTTGGTGAAGTTTTGGATCAATAACTTGAGTTACTGAAGCTAGGTTATTTAGCTGTGATTCTACGCCAACAGAACTCTCGGTGTATCTGAAATTTCCTCTCTTTGAAATTTGGCACAATAGTTGGTATCAGTCATAAGAATTGCAAAAACATAAAACATACAGTAATGCAAATAACTGAAGATGTTACTCAAAATGTAACATAGTATTCAGGAAAATTCGGGGAACAATGAGCATAAAAGTAATAGTCTGAAAATATATATTTGAGAAGTACTTTGTATCATTAGATATAATGTAAGAATGCTGTTTGAGTAAAGATTGTAAATATGTACCAGTCTTCTCATTAAACGTTCGAAGCACCAGAACGCATCAGCTTCATCGTCAAGAAGAATAATCATGGGCGAGCAAAGATCACTCATCCCTGTTCAGCAATGACAGGATCTTTATAGTTTTAGAACAAACAAGAAGAAATAAAAACGTTTTATTTCAAGAAGATTTTGCGATTATGCACCTTGACAATAATTAACATCTTTGTCAAACCAAGCATACACAGAAAGGATATCCCAAAGCTTTGACAGATTCTCTTGTTTCTCATAAAACACAAGTGACCTGTCTGTGCGAGCCACATCGAGTCCTAGCACAAGTACGAATCCAAGAAAGAAAGGTTACAAGACATAAACAAAGAAATTTTCAGTATGAAGAGAAAGGAAGCCGATAAACTATGTTGCTTAGACTCCTCAAAAATGCTGCTGGTTACGTGTCAGAGAGTTCAAAAGTAGTGCATTTTTGGAGGATCCAACGTGGGTGCCGCGGCGTTTTTGGAAAGTCCGAGCAACATAGCCGATAAGTATTCTCATATTAATAAGATACATCTGTAGTGCATCACTCAAATCCATACTTAATTTACCTAACTGAAAACTATATGCAGACGAAAACTTTTGCAGATTGACTATGAAAAGTAAAGTGAAATCTATATAAAACACCAACCTATTTGGTGTAATGAGAGTTTCCACTCTATTACTCTTTTGTCATGCTCCTTTACCATATCAAAACCACTAGAATCACCTGTTATTGCATGGTCAAATGACGATTAAATCTCAGCACCATACGCGTCCAACAACCCTATAGCCATATATAGAAGAAAAACAGAGAAAAAGAGAAATGAAAAGACGAGTTGAGAACTCTACATCTTCAGAATTACCATTTGCTTGACCAGCTGAAGTCGCTTCTTTCGCCGCAATTGCCTCTTGAAGTACTAAAGGATCTAAAATGGGATCACCATCTTCTGTTATTACAGGTGCAGTAATAAATCTACCACTTCCAATCGTTGGAAACATTGTGCGGCATTCTTCTTTTAATATAGCATATTGTGTCCTGATGATTAAGCATTATAAGGAATTTAGACAACATATAAGCATTCTAAACTTTTGTTCAAAAGAAAGTGAAGTACCTCCGCAGCTTTCGTATATCCTCTCGTTCTGCATACGTGCTCTTTGGATCATAGCAACCAAGTAAGAATTCCCAAACTTCACCTCTAATTGATGGATGAATTCCCTAAAATGTCACAGATACATGTAAAATAATCGTCTACTATTTTGCCAAAATAATTGACTCGCCTAGTATTAGTTTAGGAAAGACTAAAATAATGCAAGACTAATTCATTTTGTTCCACAAAGAATCACAATAATTGTGCATCATATACCACATAAAGCTTCAGAAAATTTAAGCTTACCCCACGATGAATTCGACCAAGTGTTTTGCCTATATCAAGATAACCGTCAGGGGAAAATGCAGCACGCCATTTTCTTGCGCTTAGAGTTTTTCCGTTCTGAATAAGTAGAATGTTAGATAGTAAAACATGAGTAGAATATATGAAAGCAAGGGGAGCAGGGATATGCAGTAAGGCATAAAACTTATAGCCAGGAAAATATCATCAGAAATTCTGACCAATCTTATAAAATTAGGTTCAGAGTTGTAGCGGAAAACAGACAAATTACATCAAGTTTTTGAGAGCTAAATAACAGCAGAGATAGTCAAAAGTATAACTCCTCTGTGTTTTCAAATGCTTGTCCAGCCTTCGGAGCCAGAAATTTCATTAAGTATATCAATGGGGTAAACACACAAAGAAATTAAGAGGATTCAACATATAGTGTATATACATAAAAATAAACTTTTGACATAGGTACACAGTGTAATTTTCCGGCAAAGGGATGCCAATTGACACCCGTTTTACCTAAGGTGGCTCCACCATGAGGACATACATACCTACAACCAGAATAAGAGGCCGTTCTTAACGCTTTCGTCCTAATATTAATCTGGATTTGTTGCGGAAGCCGAATATATATAGAGAGTGATTAAATCACAACTATTATATCTAAGGTAGCTAATAAATAGTAAATATGAGACAATAATAAAAAGAACACCAGAAATTAATGAGGTTCGGCAAAATATGATTTTTATCTAGTCCTCGGACACAATCAACTCAAACTTTATTTCACTCCAAAAATACAAGTGAAATACTACAAGAGAGAAAGAAGATTCAAATGCCATAGGAGATAAGAAGGCAAGTAAGTGATATTTTACAAATGAACAAAACTCTTGCTATTTATAGAAGGAAAATAATCTTAATAGAGTCATATATGACACCATATTAAGTGTGATCATGCAATGTAATTGCATAAAAAATTGCATCTACCAATTTCTTCCTAAAATGAGGCTTCAAATGTTTACTCTAGTTCACATTAATCTTGTCAAATTCAACAAATCTCCACCTTGGCAAGATTCCACTTTTTCAATTTTCTGATAAATTTTGATTGTGTCTTCGACTTCAATCTTCAAAGTTTAACAATGTTGATCAAGTTTAAACAATGTTGACACTTGATCGCAGTCATTATTTTATTAGCATATCAACAGGGTTGTCTGTAGTCCGAATTTTCTGCACCATGACTCCACCTTCTTCTATAATAACTCGTACAAAATGATATCGAACATCAATGTGCTTCGTCCTTGCATGATAAACTTGGTTCTTTGCTAATTGGATAATACTCTCACTATCAAAAAATAGTGTGATGCTTTCTTGACCAATACCAAGCTCTCTAAGCAATCCTTGAAGCCAAATTGCCTCCTTTACAGCCTTTGTAATTGCCATATACTCTGCCTTAGTAGTAGACAAATCAACCGTTGACTGCAAAGTAGACGTCTAATTAACTTGGTACTTTTGCAAAAGTGAAAACATAACCAGTAGTTGATTTACACTTGTATATCACCCGCATAATCCGAGTCACAATATCCAACTAGATACTGACTATCTTCCTGCTCAACAATCTATCCAACATCTACAGTATTACGAATATACCGTAGAATACATTTCACACATTGCCAATGCTCCGTTGCATATACCTGCTTACAACTCCAATAGCATGTGAAATATCAAGTCTTGTGCAAACCATTGCATACATCAAGCTACCAATGGCATTCGCATATGGCACTCTTGACATATACTCTCCTTGAGCTTCATTCTTTGGCAACATAGCAGCATTAAGCTTAAAATGAAGAGCAAGAGGAGTGCTAACCGATTTCGTGTTCTTATTCATGCCAAATCGATCTATTACTCTCTTCAAGTATTCTTTCTGAGATAGATAGAGTTTCTTTGAATGTCTATTTCTTTTTATCTCTATGCCAAGAATTCTTTTTGCCTCACCCAAATCCTTCATCGCAAATTCCTTTCTTAGTTGAATCTTCAACTTCTCAATTTCTCTTGACTATTGGAAGCTATCAACATATCATCAATGCATAGGAGAAAATATATGAAGGATCCGTCTTCAAGCTTGCACAAATACACAGAATCGTATTTGCTTCTTCTGTACTTCTGCCGCAACATAAACTTGTCAAATCTTTTGTACCATTGTCTAGAAGATTGTTTCAATCCGTACAACAATTTTTCAAGTTTGCACACCATATTTTCCTTTCCAGCAACTTTTGAATCCTTCTGGCTGAATCACATAGATTTCCTCTTCTAAGTCTCCATGTAAAAATGCATTTTTTACATCGAACTGAACTAGTTCCAAATTCAACTGTGCTACCAAAGCCAACAAAACACTAAATGGAGAAGTATTTCATGACTGGAGAAAACACCTCGTTATAATCAATTCCCTCCTTTTGAGCGTATCTTTTGGCGACCAATATTGCTTTGTAACGAACATCTTTTTAGTTAGGAAATTCTTCTTTCTTTGCAAATACCCATTTCTACCCAATTACTTTCTTGCCCTTCGAGAAATTGGCCAATTTCCATGTGCAATTCTGATGAAGGGACTGCATTTCTTCATTCATGGCAATCCTTCACTTATCTTCTTCTGGACTTTGGAGTGCGTCTTTATAAGTGGTAGGAACACCATCATCTACAATTGAGGCTGCACAAGCCACCTTCTCTATGAGACGAACAGGTTTCTTTATTGTTCTTTTTGACTTGCTGATTGCTATTGATTCAAGTTATTGTTGGAGTTCCTGAGTAGGAATCACCCCTTCCACTGACTCTACTTCCAGGGGAAAATCTTCCATTGTTTCCTCATTTTCTCCCTATATCGGGAAAATTAATTTTTCCTCAAACTACGCCTGCTTTGAAGCACCATCAGTTTGTTTGGCATCTTCAATTGTCACCTTATCTGTTATGGCAGATTCATCAAAGGTAACATCTCTACTGAATATAATTTTCTTGTCTCTGGACGGTATCCTTTGACTCTAGAAGTAATCTCCATAAATATAGCTTTCTTTGCTCTCGGATCCAATTTTGACTCTTTCTTATGATAGTATGCAATTGAGCCAAATACATGAAAAAAATTATAATCTTCAGTAGGTTTTTCATTCCATTTTTCAAATGGTGTCTTGCCTCCAATAGCGGCAGATGATAGACGATTAATGAGGTGGCATGCATATGTTATTGCCTCACCGAAAATTCTTTGCCCAAGCCAGGATTGGACAACATACACTGAACCTTCTCCAGCAAAGTCCGGTTCATGAGTTCTACCACTCCATTCTGTTGTGGTATATTTCTGACGGTGAAATATCTCAAAATGTCATCATCTTCACAAATCTTATTATAAAGATCTTTTGTGTATTCTCCATCGTTATATGTGCGAAGACACTTTATCTTTCTACCTGTTTGAGTCTTTATCATCACCTTCCATTTGAGAAAAATTCTCAGCACCTCATCTTTTATTTTCATAGTATACACCCACACTCTCCGGAGAAAGTCATCAATAAAAGTTACAAAATAGTGTTTCCCACCAAATGAAGGTGTTTTAGAAGCACCCCAAACATCAGAGTGAACATAATCCAAAATACCTTTAGTATTATGGACAACCGTTCCAAATTTAACCCTTTTCTATTTCCCTTGACATAATACTCAAAAAACTCCAAATTGCAAGTCTTTACTCCTTTTAACAATCCTTGATCTGACAAAATTTTCAAGGATTTTCCTCCAACATATCCCAAGCGCATGTGACATAGCGTGGTTGCTTCTGCCTCATTGTCATCACCAGATGTCACTGTTGTTGTCCCAATAACTGTACTACAGTGATAGTGGTACATGTTATTATTTCGCCGAATTCCCTTCATTACCACTAGTGTACCGGAGCATATTCTCATTACCCCATTTCCTGCACCGACTTTGAGCCCCTTTGACTCTAGGACTCCTACAGAAATGAGATTTTTCTTCAATTCCAGTACATATCGAACATTTGTTAATGTTCTGATCAATCCACCATGTTTCCTTAATCGGATTGAACCAATACCATATGCGGTAAGAGTATTGTTATTTGCGGTGTGAATAACTCCACATTCTCCTTCTTGAAAATCAATGAACCAGTTCCTGTTGGGACACATATGATAGCTACAAGCTGAATCCATCAATCATATGTCACATGGTTTAAATGGCTCAGTTGTAACTAGTGAGAAATCAGAGTCGTCACAATCAGCTACATTTGAATCCATGACAACGTTCCCATTGGGTCTGGCATTGTTTTTCAGCTTTGTACAGTCTTTCTTCCAGTGCCCCTTTTCTCGGCAAAAGGCGCATTCATCTTTGCTAGATCCGGATCTGGATCTTGACTTGGATCTTCCTTTTCAATTCTCATATGATTTTGAGAACGACCTCTCACGATCAATGCTTCTCCTTCTCCACTCTTTTATTTTTCTCTCTTTCTTTATTCATAGTTGTACAAAGCAGAACAAACTTCTCTGAGAGATATTTCATCATTCCCATGAAGTAGAGTAGTTTCGAGGTGTTCGTACTCATCAAAAAGTGAATTTAATAACATTAAGGCCATATCTCCATCACTAAAATTCACGTCCATATTCTGCAAATCTGTCGCCAACTTATTAAAGCTGGTGATATGATCATTCATTGTAGTACCAGGAACATATGTGAAGAAGCGTAAGAGTCTTTTTTTTCATGTAAAGTTTATTTTGACTGTTTTTCTTCAAGAATTTATCCTCCAATGTGTTCCACAATTTACTTGCAGAAGTTTCTTTTGTGTATGTATACTTCTATTCACTTGTGAGGTAAGATTGAATGATACCACAAGCAACGCGGTTGATAATCTTCCAATCTCCTTCTCTGATATTGTCTGGTTTCTTTTCTTCTATGGCAATATTTAGTCCTTGTTGAAAAAGGACATCAAGAACCTCAGCTTGCCATATCCCGAAATGTCCTGACCCGTAAAAAATTTCAACTGCAAATTTCGCATTTGACATAAGCAAAGATGCCAGCGACATATTACTGACATCCGATGTGGACTCTTCATTTTTATTGTCTCCCATTTTTGCTACAAATACTATTATTTGCTGACAGTACAGAACACTTTCTGATGTGGAAGTTCAGACTATGCTGCAACCACAGAGCATACTCAGATAGAACCTTGGCTCTAATACCAATTATTGCGGCAGCCGAATATATAGAGAGGGTGATTAAATCACAACTACTATATCTAAAGGTAGCTAATAAATAGTAAATGAGACAATAATAGAAAAACACCAGAAATTAGCGAGGTTCGGCAAAATTTAATTTTTGCCTAATCCTCGAACACAATCAACTCAAACCTTATTTCACTCCAAAAATATAAGTGAAATACTACAAGAGAGAAAAAAGATTCAAATGCCTTAGGGGATAAGAAGGCAAGTAAGAGATATTTTACAAATGAACAAAATCCTTGCTATTTATAGAAGGGAAATGACCTTAATAATATCATACATGACATCATATTATGTGTGATCATGCAATGTAAATGCGTAAAAAATTCATCTACCAATTTCTTCCTAAAATGAGGCTTCAAATATTCACACTAGTTCACATTAATCTTGTCAAATTCAACAGGATTAAGGTTCACTCTTGCTTCGTCCCCGCCCTCCCCCTACCTCCACAACGAACTTCTGGATAAAGAACTTCATTTTGTCCCAAATTTGCAAATATGGACATTCAAAAATCATCCTAAGTCGAGGGTCTATCGAAAACAGTCTCTCTATTTTTTTAAAGGCAGAAATAAGATTTACGTACACTTTATTCTTCTCAGACCCTATTTATGGGACTACACTGGGTATGTTGATGTTGGACATTCAAAAATCATAATCTGCAGTCTAATAAGAGTGGCCACTGACTGTTCTGACTGGAGAAATTTCGAACAAGTTCACACCATCTGTGCCACGCTTATTACAAATAACTACTGATCATTTCTTATTAGCATGTCAAGGTTACTAATCAAGTTTCGCTCTTTAGCTCCTTAAACTATGGATGTATACATCCAATTTGTAATTTCTTGATTCCACCTCCACCCCTCTCCCAACCCCAACACAAAACTTGTAATTGAGCATTATTTTTATATCCGTAATAATTCGAAAAGAAGACCTGGCTCCAAGTTGTTCCCTTAGATCAAGTTCGACTAAGTTTACTAACTGCAACTCGGAATATAAACATTAAGATTTTACAAGCTCAAACATGCACATCTCAACAAAAATAAGTGAAAAAAAGGAAAAAGGGGAGGAAACAAATACTCCCTCCATTCCCTATTTCCTTATTAAAAAAAAAAATATTTTTATATTTGGAAACAATTGACCTTAAGCTTTTTATTTTACTATTTTTTTCTGAAATTTTTTTTTTATAACAACACAAATATTATCACACCACGAGTTTTAAAAATCTTACAGGCAAATATATCTTATGTCATATTCTTTTTTTTTCTTAAATTTCGTGTCAAGTCAAACTATGTCACGTAAATTGAAACATAAAGAATATAGCAATGGTGATAATAGGTGTGCAGAAAATACTAACCTTGATTCTAAACTTGGACTTGGGAACATCTGTACATTCAGGGCGAACCTGATAAAATGAATCAGCGGGAGCACCAGGATCCTTCCACATTTTCGAAATATCTAAAGTTGCCATCTTTTTAAATAATATTCCTCAAAATAATCCAAAAAAAAAAAAATTCAATCTCAAAAAATCAGCACGCACCAGCTGCAGTTCCTCAAAAGACTTTCTTTGCTGGTGGAGTCGAAACAACAAAAACAAAACAAACAAAATTTGAAGAGAGAACAAAAAAAAAAAGCAAGAAAATGGTTTTTTTTTTTTTTTTTTTTTTTTTTTTTTGCCTTTCTTGCTTTTGTTTTTGCTGTTTTTGCTGGCGGTGGCGTTGTGGTTGGGGTGGATTTTTAAAGGTTTTCTTCTTGTTTGTAAATTTCTGTTGTTTCTTCTTTTTTGTCACAATTTTTTTGTCTGTTTAATGGCCCCCAACACATCCACACACAAACATTGGCCGTTTAATGAGTAAATAACTTATATAATGTGTTCTCTGATCTTACGTTTTTGTCTTCGTTTTCTACTTACCTGTCTTACCCTGTGTTTTTTTTCCTCTAGGAAAGTTTATACCGAGAAAGACGCGGGATCGAAGGACTTGTTACCCATTTCCCCTCCCTACGCGGGTATTGAATAGTGGTACTTTGAATGGTCGTTCATTGGTTAATTTGACTTGGAAGGAATTGGAAATTGTCCATTCCATGTTTAGGTCGGCTTATATGTACCTCGACTATTTTAGTGGCATTCGTTGTCTTCTAATAGTCACGTACCATTTCACCATATTTTGAACTGAAATCATAAAAGGTGGTCTATAATCTTATGCGAATTCAAACCTATTATTTTTGTATATGTATATATAGTTCGAACTGAAATTTTCCCGCTATTAGAACTAAAAAGAATCTTAGGGTGTATGTTGAAAAATAATGAAAAGTCTATGTTTTCGAGTATATTTGCATATTATTTCTTGTGTGAGTTGCGGGAGATTACATGATTTTTGAATTAAGTGAAATATGCTCATTATATGTTTATTATGTGTAGGAGTGAGTTTGGATGATAAGTGATCAAAAGATGTCAATATGTTGCCAAAAAAAAAAAGAGAGAGGAAGAAATAGAAGCTCGTTCATTCTCGCGCATGGCACGAAAACAAACGCGAAAAGGAGACAATTGAGTGCACAAAACAGTGAAGTGAAGCGAAGGCACGGATCGCTTTACAAAATGAAAAATATTCAAAGGTTGAATACGCGTCTATGGGCGGGCAACGCGCGAGCGTGAATGCGGATTCTAGCTTTCCTATCCGAGAATGGATTGCATTGGACGGCCCTCCACCCTATCTAGGTCATACAAATACACTCTAAACATGATTAGAGTGGAAGACACTATTTTAGGGTTAGAGAAGACTTTAGAAAGGAAGAACACCTAAGGATCAAGGAGCAAGGAGCAAGGTAAAAGATTTGACAACGAGTTTTTCCTTTCGTCTTTCAATTTTTCATTATTGGTTATAAATTTTAGTATTTTCGTTTTACATACTATTATGAATAGCTAATTTGCTATATAAAGTTTTGACGGAACCTTTGGTAGGATAACTTCTTGTAACATTTTTATATAATTGAGCCGTTGGATTTCTCTACTTGTTCAACTACGTATTTATTGTTGTTGATTATATGGTCATCAATTGATTGTGCCTATTTATTATGTATTGCTTGAGAAAGGGTACATATATAGGTGGTTGTGAATAAAATCATTCCTAGCGTATGTGAGAAATCAATACGGCGGATTTAAAGGTGGGTTTAGGAATAACAAAACCTTGACGTGATCATAGTGAGGGAGATGTAGCGGAAAGGATTCCGACAATTGATGAAACCACAACTTTATATCTTTTTAATCTTGTCTCTAACTCTTAGTATCTTTAGTTGTTAATTTATTACTTTAATTTGTTAGTTAATTAGTTAGACATAGGAATCTTAATATTTATAACTTCGGAATTGTTCGAGCTTGTTTTGTTAGTGATAGTGAACAGTTATAGCTAAATCTTAGTTCTCTGTGGAATTCGACTTCGGATTCTTAGACCGGATTATATTTGCAGCGACCGCTTATCCTTTTTAGGATTAGAGTTAAGTATGAACATCTGCATTAAGGTTTCTTTATTTGATAGTAGAGTCGATGTTTGAAAAAGTACAAAAAAAAATGTTTTTATGGACTACTGTTTAACATCGAATTCATTTTTTACTTTTTTTCATCAGTCTCCCCGAGTACTCCTTCAACGTAGGGGTAAGATTAGATGTGGACTGCTAAGTTCCACCTAAAAGAAGATGATATCACTAAACAAATTATTTATTAGACAATTAATGGATTAGGACTTCTGGAGTCAGCTGCTAATATATCCATAATTTCTGATTTTCTTTATACCTAGTCAAATCTTAGGAGAATGTCAACTCTACCCTTTAAAAATAAAGGTCAAATACTTTACTCTTTCATGTCAGAAGTATATTTTTCTAAGCTCTAAATAACTAATTAATTAATGATATCTCCAACAATAATGATGAGTTAAACATATATTTATATATCACTGAGAATTTTGTTGCTTATGTGGAAGAGATCGATAAATTATCAAACGGTCCCTTAAGTTATCAGATAAACCCTAAACTTTTAAGAACGATTAAGTAAATGGTCAAGGAAAAAAAAAAGTCTTCTAAAAATGAATATAAAGAAAACGAAAAAAGAGGTTTTGTTTTGGGAGGAAAAATTATTTTCTCTTCATATGACATACTCCTATTTATTTATTTTTAAATTTTAAACTCATAAACTTAAAATTCTCGCTTCGCCAAATACATAACAAGATCAACAGATCATTGCAGCTGATGAGAATTGATATAGGAGATATATATGGTACATCAGTTTATGTCCATGTATATAATATAGAATTAATAGAAAAATATGTACATTTATATCGGCCCCAACGTGTTTAGGATTGAGGCATAGTTGTTGTTGTTTATGCGCAGCGCAGTACAAAAATTAATCCATGTTATACTTTGTGAACATGGAGACAGGTACTAAACATAATCCTTTTTTCTTCAGTTCTGTAAAGTCATTTTCCTTTGTAGAAACATTCAATCCACTAGTCATCATCTGGCCAGTGGCATTTCTCTTTCCCTGTTGAAACCAAAATTCCAAAACAAATTTCTTGAGTACAAATGACAAGTAACTATATACCTGCAGTGTTATAATCACACCTTTTATTTTGAATTATTTTTTATTTTAAGCTTTTTATTTTACCGTTAATAGCATGCTTTTATAGTAAATAACATAACATATTTAAGACGAGACGTTTTTATTAGAGTACTTTCGATATGTTGGAAGAGGAGCCTTAGCGTAACTAGTAAAGTTGCTGCCATGTGACCTGGAGGTAATGGGTACAAGCCATGGAAACAGCCTCTTGCAGAAATACAGGATAAGGCTGTGTACAATAGATCCTTGTGGTCAAGTCCTTCTTCAGATGTCGCGCATAACAGAAGCTTAATGCACTAGACTACTTTTTTTTTACTTTTGTATGTTACCATGAAAATTCTTTACGAAATTTTGACACCCGATAATATATTGTCATATAAAATGAAACAAAGGAATAATAATTAAACAACTTCGATTTTTCAATTCCTTTTTATTTTTACCTCAAAAATACTTGCAGTGCTCTTCCCTTTCTGACTAATGCACAACTGATCCATATAAGAAACCTGTAAAATAAAAGAAATAGAAGAAGAGAAAAATGAGAGAGATAAATAAGAATAAGAGAACATAAACCATAAATAAGGTGAATTAAAAGAAGAAAACCGGCTAGTCATATAAATAAAATGTGTTTTATAGAAGTTATGATAATACAGGGTTGTGATGGAGCTGTAACTACTATTTCAGAAGCGGAGTCAGAATTTAAAGTTTAAAAGTTGAGGATTATAATATGTTTAAGTTATTGAGTTCTAAATTAATAATTTGTATAGATTTAATAGATTTCTCAAGGAAAATATAGCTTTGCATTAAAGCTATTGGATTCGGCTGAAACCCGTAACGTGTGTTCTAGCTCTGCCCTTGACTCCTTCGTCTTTAACAAAAGATCTCGGATTCGAACCTTGGCTATGAAAGTTACCTTTGTTAGGGAACACTTTGCTCTCTAACGTGGCACTTCTCGACATAAATCTGAATTTAATTTAGCCTAGTGCGCAGATACAGAACATCGGGTAAGAAATCAAGAAAAATATTTTCGTATTCTTGGACTGACCTTGGGGCTATTGACAGGTGAACTAGCAGTATCTTCAAGATCATCATCTACTGGTGCTGCTGCTTTTTTCATCTTTCTCTTTTTGGAACCAAAATTCTTATTATTTTCAGTAATATCTATAGCACCATTTCTATTATTGGAAAGTTCATAAGGTGCTAAAGAAGCAGCATCAGAAAAAAGGGAATTATTTTCAAAGCCAGAATATGAAGAAGTAATTTGTTCATTATTGTTGGACATGAAATCTTGTAAGTAGAATGTCCAACTACTCTCCTCTGGATTTTCATCTGAGTAATTTGCACTATAAGAAAACCCCTTATTACATGCAGAATAATTATCCATTTGTAATGAAGAGGAAATGGATAAAAAAGAATTACGAAAAAGGGCCAAAAATGCTCCTGAATTATCGTAAATTGAGCACTTTTACCCTTCGTTATCGTTCGATTTTCTTGTTAGTCTCACAGAAAATCAGAAAGATGCTGAGAATTTATATAGAGGAATAAGAATACCAGAAATCAGTTGAATTAAAGAGGAAAAGGAAGGAGGG
>MCJB01048809.1:56520-89226 GCA_002018475.1 Nicotiana obtusifolia
ATATATATATATAAGTATTTTATCAGCTATTACTTTTGGGACGCTAAAAATATACTCATATTTCTCCTATTTTAATTGGATAATTATTTATTAGACTAAAAATAAAAAATAAAAAAACGTAAAATAAGAAAATAGTACCGGAAAATTTGTTTTCTGACCACTATGATTTTTATGTGAGTTAGTGAAAGTTTTATGATTTTTGTGTGAGAAAATAAAGTTATATGACTTTTGTGAAAAAAATCATAGTTATATGATTTTGTGTGAGAAAATAAAATTATATGACTTTGGTGAAAAAAAGTAATAATTATATGACCATTCGTAAAATCTACCCAAGAAACCTCATCCAACGTCTTAACGACAATAGATGAAGCCCTGGTTACAAATTTAATCAAACTGAATAGTTTTAGTTCAAATTTATATTTGTTTTAGAAATTTATTAATTCCAACGAGTTACTAATAATCCTGTTATACAGAAAAAAGTAACTATTATGCCCTTTTCTGATGAATCGTATAGTTTTACGATTTCATCGACTAAAAGGGTTATCAAATGAATTGTAATTACAATTAAAATGATCGAAAAGAAAATGTGAGTTAATATATGCTCTAAGGTTGAAAATATCATAAAAAATCTTTAAAAAGAAGAGTCCCTTAATTACATAATTCTAAAAAGGAAATCGGGAATTGAATTCATTATAAGATCTATTTATCCTTTTTAGAAGACGGTATGCCGCCATTCGGACTCGAACCGAGATGCATTAGCACTGCTTCCTAAGAGCAGCGCGTCTACCAATTTCACTATAGTAAAAATTTTAAATTCTGACTCCGTCCGAGGTTCAAGAAAGACGTCACTCTTGTGTCCAAATTTTTTCAGTTTGTCTCTATCCTAGGAGTCCTATTATTGTAGGACAAACGTTGAATTTCGAAGGTCAAGTATCCATCCTTTCCCAACTTCATCGATTCCCCTTTTGCATTTTTCTGTGCAAACATTTTCCTTATTATGTTTCAACCCTTCCAATAATTGTCTCCCACGTTGTCTTTAGGTTATTTAAACGAGTTTCATGTATATCGTGCTGTAAGAAACTTTTATACCATTAATAGAGGCAGGGTTAGGATTTGGAGTTATGAAATCTAAATTTGACGTCGAATTATTATATTGACAGTATATATAATTTAAACTCTAAACACTACATACAGAACTATACTGGACCTTAAACGGACATCCCATTGGTTAAACGATTACAATCTGAACCACAATTTCAAAGTTTTAGAATCTAAATAGTTTTGCTACCATCTAGCTGGATATTAATTTCAAACTCTTCAATTGACAATGTGAAAACAAAATAAATTTTATATGTTATTGTTGTTGGGTTTTGATATTGGTGAATGAGAAATGATGGGATGAAAAGTGAAGGGAATGTAAGAGGTTCCTCTTGCTTTGGTTAAAGCATTTGTCCCAAGGAAAAAGAAAGAAAAAGAGAGGTGTATATATTACATTACACCTTCTCTAGTTGCTAAAAGGGTTGGAGGGGCAAGGACCCCTCGCGCCGTCGTCGCCGTCGTCGCCGTCGTCGCCGTCACTCGCTCGGCTTCGGCTTCGGCTTCGGCTTCGGCTTCGGATTTGTCAAAGATTGATTGATTATCTTTTTGGAAAAACTTTTCCTTAATTAATTAATTAATAGGAAACCATCCAACGCGGATCGACCCTGACCCGCATGACTGATATTGCAAACATTTAGAATCAGTACCTCCAACAGCTAAATTCCATATTTTTTCCAGAATTCAGCACGAATTTTTTACTGAAATCTAACTTTCTCAAAACTCTCTTCTTTATTCTGTGTGATATACTATTGTTGAGTGGTTCGCCGCTACCGGAATTTGGAGTACTACTATTCTGGTAAGATAATCGTTCTATCCTGGGAGGGGATATTCTATCAACCTCGAGTACTGTGAGGGGAATAATTTCCTTAAGGACACACTTTGAACTAAGTGGGTTCGATTATATTCTGAAAATAATTCTACATTATTTTCTGTTCATTCTCCAATTTCTGCAGTTTACTGTTTCTACATTGTTTTTACTAAGTGTTTGCCAGATTTTATTTAAAAGTTATTTAAAACTTATACAGATTATAACAATCTTAAGGAAATTACCAGTTTATATACTAATCTGTATTCTATTTTGGAGACTAAAACCTGTGTGGTTTTCTACTCCGTATGAAATTTCGTATTCTGACTTGAAGACATAAAAACTTCGTTGGAATACTAGAGTTCATACTTGTACAACGATTTGAAGAACATAAAAACTTCATCGTTACTGTTGGAAAATTTTTGCTATTCTGATTATTAAGATAGTTTGTCAATTTTGACAGTGAAAGAAATGGCAAGTGGAAGTACTACTCCTTCTGCGAATGTTGCACCAACGGTTACTCCTACAACCCGTACTGTTGTTCCACTGGCTGAGAAACCTGCGAAGTTCACCGGTGTCAACTTTAAAGGATGCAGCAAAGAATGTTCTTTTGGCTTACCACCCTTGGTATGCAGAAGTTCACCAACAAAGACCCTCCTATGTCTGCTACTGATATGCCGGCCAATGAAAAATTTATGATAGTTGAGGCATGGAAACAGGCTGATTTTTTGTGCAAAGGCTACATTTTGAGTGCCTTAGAAGATGACTTGTACAACGTCTACAGTGCAGTAGAGACCTCCAAAGAATTATGGAGTGCACTTGAAAAAAAGTACAAAACCGAAGATGCTTGCTTGAAGAAGTTTGTGGTTGCCAAATACCTAGACTACAAAATGGTGGATGGAAAAACCGTTGGAACCCAAGTTCAAGAGCTTCAACTTATCTTCCATGACCTTATTGCTGAAGGTATGGTAGTGATGAAGCATTCCAAGTGGCTACAATGATTGAGAAGTTGCCACCCCCATGGAAAGATTTCAAGAATTATTTAAGCACAAGAGAAAGGAAATGAAGTTGGAGGATCTTGTGATTCGTCTCAAGATCGAGGAAGATAACAAAACTGCGGAGAAGAAGTACCGTAAGAGTTCACCGATTGAAGGGGCAAACGTCGTTGAAGATGCTACTCCGAAAAAGAACAAGAAAAGGAAGAGGCCTTCTGGAAAGGAGAAGTATCCTAACAAGAAAAAATTCAAGGGCAACTGTTATAATTGTGGTAAAGCAGGCCATAAAGCTCCCGACTGTCGTGCCCCCAAGAAGGACAAAGAGAAAACAAGGGTCAAGCAAACATGGTGATAGATGCTGATGATCTGTGTGCAATGCTGTCTGAGTGCAACCTGGTTGGTAACCCAAAGGAGTGGTGGCTTGATTCTGGCGCCACTTGACATGTGTGCCGTTAAGGAAGCATTTGCAACCTACACTCCCGCTGGACCAGAAGAGGAGCTATACATGGGAAATACTGCAACAGCCAAAGTTGAAGGATATGGAAAGGTTATGTTGAAGATGACATCCAGAAAAGTGCTGACTCTCAACAACGTCTTGCACGTCCCAACAATTAGGAAGAATCTAGTTTCAGCCGCACTACTCGTGAAAAATGGATTTAAGTGCGTGCTGGTTAGTGATAAAGTTGCACTTAGTAAGAATGACATGTTTGTAGGAAGGGGCTACCTCACCGAGGGCCTTTTCAAACTTAATGTAATGGTTGTTGATAGTATTAATGAAAAATCTGCTTCTTCTTACTTATTGGAGTCAAATAATTTATGGCATGTTCGTTTAGGACATGTTAATTACAAAATCTTGCGAAAAATGATTAATCTTGAAATATTGCCTAAATTTGAGTGTAATACATCTAAATGTCAAATATGTGTCTGTTCAAAAGAATTCAAATCTTTTAGACTTAATCCACACTGACATTTGTGATATGAAATCAATACCATCTCGCGGTGGGAAAAAGTATTTCATAACTTTTATTGACTATTGCACTCGATATTGTTATGTTTATTTGCTAAATAGTAAGGATGAAGCAATAGAAGCATTTAAGCAATATAAGAATGAAGTCGAAAATCAATTGAATAAGAAGATTAAAATGATTAGAAGTGATAGGGGTGGAGAATATGAATCTCCTTTTGCAGAAATATGTTTAGAATATGGAATTATCCATCAAACTACTGCCCCCTACACACCACAATCCAATGGAGTTGCGGAAAGAAAAAATCGGACATAGAAAGAAATGATGAATGCTTTACTAATCAGTTCCGGTTTACTGCAGAATTGTGGGGGGGAAGCTATCCTTACAGCTAACCGAAGACTCAACAGAGTACCCCACAACAAAACACACTCTATTCCTTATGAAAAATAGAAAGGAAGAAAACGCAACTTGAAATATTTTAAAGTGTGGGGGTGTCTAGCAAAGGTACAAATACCTTTACCCAAAAGGGTGAAAATAGGATCAAAAACCGTGGACTGTGTTTCATTGGATATGCAACAAACAGTAAAGCATGTAGATTTTTGGTTCATGATTCTGACAATCCCGAAATTCATAATAATACGGTAATTGAATCTGATAATGCTGAATTCTTTGAAAATATCTATCCGTATAAAATTGAATGTGAGTCGTCGAATGAAAGATTTAAACGACCAGGGGAAGAACCAAAGGAGAATGCCCCTAGCGACGAAAATCCAAGGCATAGCAAACGTCAAAGGACATTTACTTCCTTCGGTCCAGATTTTGTGACATTCCTGCTTGAAAATGAGCCTCAAACTTTCAAGGCTGCTATGTCATCTCCTGATTCAGCACTTTGGAAAGAGGCAGTCAATAGTGAGATTCAATCAATCTTAGATAACCACACATGGGAAGTGGTTGATCTTCCTCCTGGAAACAAGCGTTTAGGTTCTAAATGGATTTTTAAAAGGAAAATAAAAGCTGATGGCACTATTGACAAATATAAGGCAAGGCTTGTGGTCAAAGGTTATAGACGAAAGGAAGGTCTTGATTATTTTGACACATACTCGCCTGTAACAAGAATAACGTCCATTCGGGTATTAGTGGCTCTAGCAGCCGTGTATGGTCTTGAAATTCACCAAATGGATGTTAGAACAGCTTTCTTAAATGGTGATTTGGAGGAAGAAATTTACATGGAACAACCCGATGTATATCATGAATTGTACACGACCAGATATAGCATGTGCTATTAGCAAACTGAGTCGATTTACAAGTAATCCCAATCACACACATTGTGTGACAATGAAACGAGTTTTGGGTTATCTGAAATATACTCAAGACTATGCTTTGCATTATAATAAATATCCTGAAGTGATTGAGGGATATAGTGATGCAACTTGGATCACTGGATCGTCTGAAGTTAAATCTACGAGTGGATATGTTTTCACAATAGGGAGTGGAGCAGTGTCTTGGAAATCATCCAAACAGACCTGCATCGCCCGTTCCACTATGAAATCTGAATTCATTGCTTTAGACAAAGCCGGTGAAGAAGCTGAATGGCTCCGGAATTTCCTAGAAGATATTTCATTCTGGCCCAAACCTTTGGCTCCTATATGTATACATTGTGACAGTCAAGCAGCAATAGGTAGGGCAGGGTGCGTAATGTATAACGGAAAATCTCGTCACATACGACGGAGACACAATACTGTTAGGCAACTCCTCTCTAGTGGTGTTATCACGATTGACTATGTAAAGTCAAGAGATAACGTAGCGGACCCGCTTACAAAAGGCTTATGTAGAGAGGGGGTTAGTAGATCATCAATGGGAATGGGTTAAGGCCGAGGACAAGTCATCATGACGATAACTCTACCTAGCAGACTGGAGATCCCAAGAGCTAGGTTCAAAGAGATCAAACAAAGTTGTGACTGACGGTTCAACATTGTCAAATAACTCAACCCATTCTCGGATGAAGACAATGTTCAGAAATAAGGATAAAACTTTATGGCTTGTTAATGAGTTAATAAAGCATTAAGGTTGTTTAATGATTATCTAAATCTGGCAGTGTATGACCAGATAATGTGGCTATAGGACCACATGTTTGTGAGTGTTAAGTGTAAGCCGCTTTAAAGGGGAATGACAGTGAAGGCCCATTCTCTATGCACTCATGAAACCAGGCGGTGTTCATGGCTGAAACGAACACAACCGTAAGAACCATAAACGGTTGAGGGTTGATTGTGTGACTTATGTTGTCTAGGTATACAACAAAGTTCGACAGTTCAAAGATATCAAATCTACCGATTGATCGAGTATATCCGATATAAGTTCACTACGGAAAGTTCAAAGGGAAACCTACTTATTCAGATGCAGTCAATCTTCGCTTGTATATCACACTCGTCCGCGCATTCTTTTATATTATGGCCATTCCCCATTCATGTGGGGGATTGTTGGGTTTTGATATTGGTGAATGGGAAATGATGGGATGAAAAGTGAAGGGAATGTAGAAGGTCCCTCTTGCTTTGGTTAAAGCATTTGTCCCACATAGGAAAAAGAAAGAAAAAGAGAGGTGTATATATTACATTACACCTTCTCTAGTTGCTAAAAGGGTCGGAGGGGCAAGGACCCTTCGCGCCGTTGTCGTCGCTCGCTCGGCTCGCTACGGCTTCGGCTTCGGCTTCGGCTTCGGATTTTGATTATCTTTTTGGACAAACTTTTCATTAATTATTTAATTAATTATTTATTTATTTAATAAACAGGAAACCATCCAACGTGGATCGACCCTGACCCGCGCGCGACACGCAACTTGTGACCGACCCGGTCCGTTTTTCCTCTTCCCGGATTTTTTTGAATTTCCCTCCAAAAACCTGGTGACTGATCTGAATGGTTGCAAACATTCAGAATCATTCCAACCTGGTGATTGATCTGAATGGTTGCAAACATTCAGAATCAGTACCTCCAACAGCTATAAATTCCATATTTTTTCCAGAATTCAGCACAAATTTTTACTGAAATCTAACTTTCTCAAAACTCTCTTCTTTATTCTGTGTGATATACTACTGTTGAGTGGTTCGCCACTACCGGAATTTGGAGTACTACTATTCTGGTAAGGTAATCGTTCTATCCTGGGAGGGGATATTCTATCAACCTCGATTACTGTGAGTGGAATAATTTCCTTAAGGACACACTTTGAACTAAGTGGGCTCGATAATATTCTGAAAATAATTCTACACTGTTTTTTGTTCATTCTCTAATTTCTGCAGTTTACTGTTTCTACACTGTTTTTACTAAGTGTTTGCCAGATTTTGTTTAAAAGTTATTTAAAACTTATACAGGTTATTATTGCTAACAATTGTCTTCTTAGAGAAAGAACTAATTATAATATGTTTGGCCAAATTTTTGGGAATTAAAAAGTTTAACAATGTGAAAACAAAATAAATCATTTATCTATTTGAATGATATTGATTATAAAATATAGCTTTGCATATACATCCTTTTTCGTAATCAGACATTCAAAATAATTTTTTAAAAATATTTTCCTAACACAAATTATTCTTATAATACTAACAAAACCGTTCTTTAAATGGTTTTTTCATTTAAGACGAACTGCAATTCTCGAAATTACTATTTCTGAAATTCCATATTTGAAAAATTATGAATTTCCACCAAAACAAGCTCTCAAAATTTAATCCATTTCTCTATCTGAAAATGCAAATTAAGTCTTGATAATGATCTTTCAATTATTTATTCTTTTGCGATAGACTAACTGTTTTCATGCCGTTGGTCGGAGGGCACTAAAATAGTCCACTTGCATTTTAATTAATGTCATAATTAGGTAACTTTTCTCAATCTTGCACCAACCCTTCATGATCCCCATTTTTAATTTACTCATATATAAATATTAAATCAGAGATCTCGGGTTTTGGTAAAATGATAAGTGTTTCTTAATTTTTAATCAGAGGTCTCGGGTTCGAGTTTTGTATATGGAGTCATGTTTGATAGGAAGGGTTTTATCTCTTAAAGTGATACTTTCAGGCACGAATCCGTATTAGTTGAGCTTGCAAACGAGTACCGGCTTGGTTTTGGTAAAATAATAAGTATTCCTTCATTTTTAATCAGAGGTTTTGGATTTGAGTTTTGTGTATGGAGTCACGTTTGATAGGAAGGGTTTTATCTCTTAAAGTGATACTTTTCGGCACGAACCCGTATTAGTCGAGCCTGCAAATGAGTATCCGCAGGGTTTTTTGTGTAAAATTGTAAGTATTCCTTCATTTTTAATCAGAGTTTCGGGTTCGAGTTTTGAGTATGGAGTCAAGTTTGGTAGGAAGAGTTTTATCTCTTAAAGTGATATTTTTCGGCACGAAGCCATATTAGTCGAGCCTGCAAACGAGTACCGGTTGAATGAAAAATTAAAAAGAAAATATAGATAAACATTAAAAATATGAGACACGAGAGAAAGGGATGCATACCCACTTCATGTTACGCGCAAAATGTGGGTGACTCCTATGAGTCCTATCCATTCTCGTGTTTAGACGACACTTTTATTTTCTAATTTGAACTTTATATAATAAATTAAATAAATAAAGTAAATAATATTGACTGCTATAAAATCACGAAAGTTTAAAGCAAAGTGTTTGATCGTCTTTTAAATCTTCCAACAAATACATTTCAAGAGAATAAAATAGTATTTCTTCCGTCTTAATTTATGTAGCAGTATTTAACTGTGATAGAGTTAAAAAAGAAAAAAAGACGTTTAAAAGTTGCGGCTTAAATAAGTTGTAGACATTTGTATATGCCTATAAATCATCTCATTAAGGATAAAATGTAAAGTTTAAAGTTATATTGTTTTTAAAAATAAAAAATATGATATATTTTTTTGGTACCAAATTTTAAAAAAAAAAAAAACTTTATTTGCTTGTGTGAATTGGAATCCTTCCAAGTTTCCAAGTTTGAACATGACCTGTTACACAAGATTTTAAAATCCAAGTTTTGTCAATTTCTTTTTTGTTTAATCATTTTCATACTAAATTAGATAATAAATTTGTTATAAATACTTCATCCGTTCTCTTTCACATGTCCAGTATGCCAAAAATAAATTATCTTTTACTTGTTCACTTTAGCAAATTAAGAAAAAATTAATTATTTTTTTCCAATTTTGCCTCAGCATTAAGTAATCAATTTCAAACTAATTGGAGTAGTAAGAGTCAAATTTAAAATACAATTGAGGATGAAGAAAGAGAATTATTAGTTCAGTTCTCCACCTTAACGATAGAAAATAGTATTGGTCAAATTCTATCGAGTACGACTCACAATAATTATTTATAAAATGATTGTACAATCGTGAGCAATTTATACTGTATGAAAATTATACATCATCATGTCATATTTACCGACTGTCATAGATAACTTGTCTTATTTTCAAACTTAATTGCAAATCACACATTTTAAGAAGGCTTACATATAAATATCTTTTGGGCGACCTGATAGTATAAAAAGTTTTTTGCACCAACAATACACATAAAATTCGCCGACTATCCTCTTACTCGCACATCTACCAACTAGAATGAATGAAAATAGTCGAACTAAACCCCAAAAAAGAACTATCACTCGAAAAACCGGCCCCCTTTATGTCTTTCTTGCTTGATTCGTCTTTCATCTCGATGCCTTATCAGGATGAATGTATCTCCCAATCGGACTAGAGGTTTTGATCGAATATGCCTCTCTCACAAACTATAATTCGAATTTAAATTACATTAATTTTTAAATTCTTTACTTGTTAGCAATGTGTTGGCATTCTAATACGTACTATAGAATAGTTCTAAAAAAATGCAGAAGGAAAAAAGAATATAAAATAATAAGCTTGAGAATGAAAGCAAAAATCTCACTAACGAAGAAGTTGCAGAGGTTTTAATAATTCCACCAAGCAGTATTTTGGAGAATATTCCAAAATAAAATAAGTGGCTAAATTTTTTGGTTTTAATATTCAAATGAAAATTTTTAATAATATTACGTTATTAATTTTAATACTTGATTTTAAGGAAGTCCGAAGTAGCATATGATGCATGTGTTATAATATTATATTTCATAGAACTAATATAATAAATTAAAACGATATATCATCAAAAAGTTGAGTGGAAGATGTAACCAAAAAATATAAAAATACAAAAAAAAAAAAAAAAATTAAAGCTTATCTACTAAGAAAGTACAGAAGAATTAAGAAATTTCACAATTTGACTGCTAAAAAAAGACCTCTTATATTAATACTTCCTTTCCTCCTAAATTATCTGCTATTTTTTCTGAATAATTTGATCGATATTTAAGTAATATTTACAGATTGTTTGATTATCTGAAAATTAAATATCAAATATGTCCGTAACTCAAAGAAATTTATTCACACGCAACGCTTCGGAAAGTACGGACGAGCTACATGCAGAGAAACTTGCACGTGTGGTTCGTCGAGGACCTTGGTATACTATACTAATATGTGTAAGTTTCCGTAATTCGAGTGAGATTATCATAACGTAAAAGCAGATATGATTTGGAATTCCTTTATTCCCTATATTGATTAAGTTCTTTATATCTCGTGTAGAAAAAACTAATCGAGTTATGTTTGATCTCTTAGGGAAGTTGAATCAGTTGTAGGCTATAATATAGAATATGTGCGGGGATGCGATCCCTAAGAGTTCACTTATTTTATCTAGGCCGAAGTATGACATAGTTAAGCGTTGACAAAAAATATATATATGTATAATACATATATATATATATATATATATATATATATATATATATATATATATATATGTGTGTGTGTGTGTGTTTATATATATATATATATATATATATATATATATAGGGATAAATACGGGTGAAATATAATTATGATTTCAAAATGCTCACAAAGAGTTAAGATAATTTTTTACTCCTATTTAAGGGGAGATAAAATCAAATTCTTCCACTTTTTATGACTTCTTGTTAATGGAATTAGTCTTTTTCTTATATGATAGCTTTTTTTCTGTTTTTTTTTTCTTGAACATTAAAATAAAGTTATGTTTCCGCGACGAATCTATTTTATTGAACGAGAATATCTCTAATTTAATTTTAAATTTAGTGAATTTCTTAATATAAATATAGGATTTGGACTAAAGCAGGATCGACCATCCGACCTCCTCTCCTTATCGTTCATCAGAGGCGAATTCAGGATTTAAACTTTATATGTTCAATATTTAAGGTCATTAAACTCTTGTCTTTTTAAACGTATGGGTTCAGATCGATTATTTGTTGTAATTGTAGTAAATTTTTACACATGTATATGTTACACGTCGAATGTACTGATTAAGATGAACCCGATGATGCATACCATTTATACAAGCTACTAATATTTATATTGGTAAAAATATTCAAGTTAATTAAGATGTTAGCCACATATTTCTAACGTGTCTTTATTTCTATTGTTAAAAATATTATTTACCAATTTGAAGATTTGAGCAGCTTAATTCAAAGTTTTAAAATATTTCTATTGTTAAAAAATAAAACAGTCTTTATTTCTTACTTTTATAAGGAGTTTGTGCTTCTTCTTTTTTTTTTTTTTTTCTGTTTTCTTACTATTGTTAAAAAATTATTTACCAATTTGAAGATTTGAGTAGCTTAATTCAAAGTTTTAAAATATTTCTATTGTTAAAAAATAAAAGAGTCTTTATTTCTTACTTTTATAAGGAGTTTGTGCTTCAAAAAAAAAAAAAAAAAAAATTTTTTTTTTTTTTTTTTTTTTTTTTTTTTTTTTTTTTTCTGTTTTCTATAAACTTCAAATTCGCGACCTAAAGCAAAGGCTTTACTTGTCTCCTACTTGAGCCACCTGCATTTATATAGCGGAGAGCTTAATGAACCAAAGACCTAGAGAAAAAGAAGAATAGAGACACAGCAGCAGGTTTAGTATAATTCATTTCTTGATTAATTTTGTTTGGCATAAACTACAATTAATTATGCATGGGAATGCATGGCATAGTTCTCATTTAATTTATCTTCATAGTTCTTCCATTTCAAGTACCGCTTTTCATTATTTTTCTTTAAAATGACAAGCGATTCTGCTTTTAGTATCACAGCCTTCCCCGCATTATAGTTTGATCAGTATTTCTTTTACGATTTATTCCTTATTTGGTCATGGTTTGTCGGGTTCGAGCTGTAAAATCAGCCACTAATGCTTGCATCAGGGTAGGCCGCCTACATCACACTCCTTGGGGTGCGACCCTTTCCCGGATCCTATGTGAATGGGTGATGCTTTGTACATCGGGCTGTCCTTTTTTTTTATTATTTAAATGGAAACAATGGCATTAGGGTTCTAGAATTTGATGATCAGTCTTAGCAATGTTTTTCTGTTTTTTTATATTTTCTCTATAACTTTGATGAGAGTTGTGATTGTTATTAGGTTCTGCTACTTACAAGATGTTCCCTGAAGACAAACCAGGGTTGGAGCACTTTGGATATTTGGAGGTACTTTAAATTCACCAAATTAAATCACAAGTATGTTCTTTACACGAAAAATATACATTACTAAATTTTAATAAATGGCCTATAGTTCACGGTTTTGAGCTGTGGAAGCAGCCATTAATGCTTGCATTATAAGGTAGGTTGTCTACATCGCACCTCCTTGGGTGCGGCCCTTCCCTGGACCCTGCATGAATTTAGAATGCTTTATGCACCTGGTGGTCCTTTTTTACTAAGTTCTGAGCTTATAATTTTAAAAGTATAATCGGTTCAGTAGTAAAAACCCAAACTTTGAACTGTCAAATTTAAATTCTGAATTCGCCTTTGGTATACAGACTGAATTTTGATGTGCAAATTTCTCTACTTAGAAACCTAAACTCTGATTCTCAGTCCATGTCAGTCTTGGAAAGGGACATGCCTCGAGCAAGTGATCTTCTTTTATCAGTTTCAATGCGTGCTGAAGTATACAAAGGCAAAATTGTTGATCTTGCTTTAGCAGCAAGTGAAGAGCTAAGACAAATGGCTCAAGAACAGGAACCTTTATGGCTATTTGATACCAACAAGCAAACTGAGATTCTCAATGAAGCAGAATATAAGCGACGATTCGTCCATCTTGATCCTACATTAGAGGAAATAATCAAAGTTATTACAAGAGGAGAGCCTATTGACATACCAAATCTTAATGGAAATGTTGAAGCCACAAGTGAAAATGCACAAATGTCAATGTTAGAAATGGAAAATACAGCAATGCGCTCTGAAATTGAAGCATCAAGAGCTATTGGAATTGTCCTTGTAGATCCAATCAACCTTGTGAATATGTTGATGGATGTTGTAAGTTATAGATACATAGAACTAGTATTATAATATGTTGCACGAACTATCTAAAATGTAGCCAGGTGCGTGTCAGATCCTCCGAAAATAGTGCATTTTTGGAGGATCCAACGAGGGTGCAGCAGCATTTTCGAGAGTTCGTGCAACATAGATGTTTTAACCTTACTATTCTGAGTTACGTCAATCGATTGAAAATATGATACTTAATTGTTATGAAAGCAGGACCAGTGGTCATGTGTGTTCTCCAACATTGTCTCGAAAGCAACAAATCTTGGACTTCTAATGACAGGAGAAGATGGAAATCCTAATGGAGCTTTGCAAGTGGTAAGCTAAAAGCACTTGTCTAATCCTGTTGAACTACAAAGCCTTTTTGAATTCTGTTAGTATTTTATAGCTATAGATTTGATAGGTATAGGTTTCATCATATAGGAGCCACATGCAAATCTAGACATTTGGATTGGGGGGAGGGGGAATGTGGCCAAATTTTTCTATAAAGGTGGTGCTCGGGCCAGGTTGCGCGCATCTCGACTAGTCTAGTACGTGGTAACTCCACCCACCGAGGATTAGGTAGATGTGAATAAGTTATTTAGCATTTTGTGTCTCAGGTGAGATTTGAACTCTAGTCTGCCAAGATTTTCACCACTTCATTGACTACTAGTTCACACCCTTGAGTGCAGAATGTGGCCAAAATTTTGAAGTCCGTGGTTTCGTCTTACTTTAAAATCTCAAGTTCCTGTTATTTCAGTGAACACTAAAGTTGCTGGTGTATGTAAGCAAATTAAGAGACTGGCTTTTTTCAGATGACAGCACAATTTCATCTTCCTTCTCCACTAGTTAGGCCCCAGGAGGTCTATTTCGTGAGGTATTCTCGACAACTAGATTTCAACACTTGGCTGGTAACTGATGTCTCCTTGGAGAGTATTTTTCCAAATCCATTAGTCCAATGTCAAAGAAGACCATCAGGATGTCTAGTTCAAAGGCTTCAAACTGGACTATCATTGGTAAAGCAAAATACATCTTACTGATCCAAATCAGCTATTATTCTTAACAAGATTTCGCTTCCTAGTTAGTACATTAATTGTTAGGATCATCGTGTGTTAATTTTAGGTTACCTGGGTGGAGCATAATGTAGTATGCAATGGTTTGGTTCCCCAAATGTTCAGGCAGATACTTAAATCCGGCGTTGCATTCAACGCAGAGCGCAGGATGCTGACCATGGAGAGACATTATGACAGAAATGCAACTGTGAAGAAACAGCATGATCAACCATTGGAACAACCCTTGCAAGACAATAGTAAGCTTGTTTGCTTTTTTTCAAAATTAAACTGTATGATCCTAGTCGTCGTCATTTTCATTCGGAAAAAGGATCAAAAATACCTCTTTACTATAAAAAAAATATCTTAATTTGTTCTCCGTTATACTTTGGAGTCATTCAAACCTGTGCATGTTCGCAAATCGTCTCGTATTTGCCCTTGATCCGAACAGATCTCCAAGGTTCGGAGGAAAATTTTAACCTTACTCGGCCTTGGTGGATAGAGTTACCTGGTACATGTTGTTAGTAGAAGGTAGCAGGTATCCTGTGGAATTAGTCGAGGTGCATTATCAAAAAAATTAGACTTTTTTCCTGAAGTATTTTGACGCATAGAATCCAGTATGTCCACACTGGAGCTCCGCTAAAGCCAAGGGAAAATACAAGACGATTTGTTAACGACCAAGGGTATGAATGACCCCTGAAGTATAACGGATAGTATAATTAAGATATTTCATATGGTGAATAGGTAAAGTTGAAGTCATGCTTCAGGATGTCTAGATGAGTATATATAGTCTATTAGTAAACAGAAAACTAGCTTTAGTACTGATTGTTGGTTATTTTTTTGTTTATCTTCCACATTCTAGACATAGAACAAGGAAGGAAGAATTTAATAAAGTTGGCAGAACGGATGGGGAGAAGTTATAATGCTATTTTTAGCTCAGGCAATGAAAACCAGTGGATGCCCTTAAGGATACAAGGTGGTGGGAATATCTTTGTGAAAACAAGCTTGAATTTAGATGCTCGAAGAACCCCTCGTGGTGTTGCAGTAACGATTTCAACGTCTGTGTGGCTACCAATCCCACAGAAAGATGTTTTTGAGTTCCTTCGAGCAGGGGACAATCGCTGCAAGGTAAACTGCTACATAGATCTCTTCAACATTTAGCCATGCTAGTACATTAGTAGTGTGTGTTTTGGTATTTTCTTAATGCAGATCCACTTGTCTTTTTCTTTTTCTCTTTGCACCAGTTTTAGTTTCAATGATACAAGCATATAAAAGGGAAAGTTAGGGATCATAAAAGGGCGACGCCTTTTTAGTTCAGGATTCAACTGTGGAGACGCCTTTTTAGTTCAGGATTCAACTGTAGAGACGCCTTTTTAGTTCAGGATTCAACTGTGGAGACGCCTTTTGGGTTTGACGCTTAAGGAGATAAAACCGTGAGGTCCAAAAGGTTGGACCCTAAGTGGACAATACATTGAAAGTTGGGACTGGCCGCGACAACATTATAATGGCCTAATATGCTTTAATTTGATTATTAGCTCATATGGTGTTTCTTAGTTATACTTGATAGAGTTTATTCTATTTTAATTAAAACTCCACTTATTACATCCATCTTCAGTGCTGCAATCTGTATTCTGAACTGATGCCATTTTTCATTGCTACCACATATTGTTGTAGTGGGATTTACTCTCCATTGGGTGTATGACTCGCGATGAAATACATATTTCTTCAGCACGAGACCCTGCAAACTCCGTTTCACTAGTCATGGTAGAGGTATGTCAATTCAATAACTTGTATTCCATAAGTAGTACATTTTGATTTTAATTTCTTATTTTATTTTACAAAGGTGGTGTTGAGCCAGCTTGCATGTCCATTTGGTTCCTACTATCTCCGATCTAACAAACGAGGGTAATTATGCCTACCAAGACTTAGGCAGATGGGAAAAACTCACCTAGATTTTTTGATTTAGAATTCTACGAGGAATGAAGCAAAGATTTTGTTGAGATATATGTTGCGGGGACTACCCAAAACATGCTACCGCTCCCGTGTCGAATCCTCAAAAAATGCACTATTTTTAGAGGATCCGAAACGCTCCCGAGGACATTTTTAGAGAGACCGAACAACAAGGTCGATACATAATATAATTAAGCAATTAAAAATGTACTCTCTAACAGCTTAAGCTTCTAGATGAGATGGTCGCACGCTTCAACATGGTATTAGAGCAGACAGAGGTTCTATGTCCAAATCGGCGTATGTAGTGTTATAGTACCGGGTTCATCTGAACCCGGTACTTTTGACGCAGAGCAAAAATTTAGTGTAAAAATTCGCTAAAATTGCAACACATAGTGGGTCTGAACCCATAACTTTATAAATATAATTGGTTCAATACTAAGAACCTTTAAATATTGAACTCACATTGTTTAAATCCTGGATCCGCCTCTGACGGTCACCCAAAAAGCAAAAACATATTTCCAAGTGTAATAAGCCAACACGTGACGACCGTGTTGAGAATTCTCTCTGCTAAAGCTTTTTAGATGAGACGGTTACACATCTTCACCGTTTCTAACAGTTTTCTTGATTAATAGCCTCCCAATGGAAGAGAAGACAAATCAGAAATGTTTTACCTCCAAGAAAGTTTCACGGATTCAACAGTAATGTACATAATTTATGCACCAGTTGATGCCTCAGCTGTGCAGCATATTATGGAAGGTAAAGACTCAGATGATGTAGTAATGTTGGCTTCAGGATTTGCTGTCCTCCCTTTCTCTCCCCAGAAAACAAACTTCCCAGAGGAAATTGTTGCTGGTGGAAGTGTTCTAACCATAGCATTTCAGCTGATGGATGAAGAACTATCGACGCCGGAGTATCTTCCCCCACACTCGGTGTTTACAGCAAACAAACTCATATCTGAAACAGTTTCCCTAATCAAGGATTCATTGTTGTTCAGCTCTGCATGCTGAAACATTTTTTCTGTTCCTTAATATTCTTCTTTACTGAGATGAGAAGATGTTTGGCATCTAGAACTATGACAAGACTTTCGTTTCCCTCTTTTTTTTTTCCTCCTACTAATAGAGAATAGAGATCATTAAAGATTCATGTTTAGTGATCAAAATTGTATTTTTTTAAAACTCATTTTGGGAGTATGACAATCCCTTCCGAAATAAATTACCAATATAAGCTTGCATTATATTTGGAAAAAGCTGATTACTCTGTTTTCTGGTTTTTCGAGTGACATTTGGTGGATTTGATCATTCCAGGGCCAGGCTACAGTTTAACTCCTCTAGATATATATATGATATTTAAAAGACGAATAACTTTGTATAGGAATGAAATAAACTTGATATGTCTATGGATAATATCATAACGAATTTGGATTTATAAATAGCTGGTCGAAGAAATATACACGGACTGGTTCGTTTCATTCGTTCATTGGACCAAAAGCTTCTTACGCTGATAATAATTTCTCAGCAACCAGAAAGTAAAAAAGGCAGAAAACCAAATCATACACAAGAAAATAGATTAATGTAGGATTGATCTAATGCGCCAGCATAAAGCAAAACCACCCCACTTAGAAAAAATGTTAGCCCGGTGAACTAAGCTCACGCTGTGCACAGAGTCCAGGGAAGGGTCGGGGCACATTGCCTGATGTAGAAAACCGGAACAAATGGACTTCTTTACATATTTGCTCTAACACTTTGTTCTTTATCTTCTGTTAGCATTACTTACCCAGATTGTGTAGTGAATGACGAGCAATTCGTGACGATACACTATCTTCCAGGAAGAATATCAGTAAATGAGTAATCATGGGGAGGACCTGCGTATCATTTTTTGCACCTCATTAATAACAATTCAAGCTGTCTTCGTTGAAAAATAAAATTCAGATAACATTAAGTTACAGTCAGCTTACCTTCTTGTTCACCTAAAATGTAAAACGGAACATGGGAAATCATTTTAGTTCCCCCTTCACTCCAATTCACAGTGCCAGGTTTCTGCATCCCTTTACTTGGAGATTCACATGGGCCCAAGATAGACAAACATATAGCAGGTTCATTCATCAGACCCAAATAATCACGTGCACGCCTCCAGACTCTTGCATCTGAGATCCGAGAACGTGCAACCTGTCAATCAGATTGACAAATTAAGCATAATAACCCAAAACCTGAGACATTTACCATCATATCAACTGCTGCCACGAAATACTTTCTCTAAAAAGTGATCGCTGTAAACGGCCACAATAAAAGCTAGATACACTAACCTTTGCCAAGGATACACGGGCCCTGGGCAAAAGCTCACGGTGATATGTGGCAAGCTTGGCAATGGCTGTCACAACGAAACACAATAATCTTGATTGTGATGATTTTCTGAATTTTGCAGTATCAGACCCAAGAGCTGATTCACGCAGACCCAGACGGCTTATCAGCAGAAGAAAAACATAAAACTCAGTAAAAAGTGGCATCTCAAAATGAATCTCTGATGTTGTGCAAAGCAGTCAATAACAGTCTACCTTGAAGAAAGGTTTTCATACAAAAGTAATTCCAAGCTCTCAAAGAGTTCGCGAGCGGCATCTTTGTGGGCTTCACCACCACCTCCGTGCTCCCCAATTGCCCAGCATAATTGTAATGCCAATTCAGTCTGAGAAAAGTTAACCTTCAGTCAGTTCTTTCAGGTTAAATGAGATAGAGATATATGCCTTATTGTGACTTTGGAAAGAAGGTCCAGTCACCTTTGTCGGACTATCATAAGCTTCTCCAAGTCTGTCCACTATAGGCTTCTGCACAAACATAGGGGTGGCTATAAGTACACCAAATCAAGGAAAACAGGGAAGGTAAAGAGGAAAGAGAGGGGATTGCAGGTCTTATGATTCATTGAGAAAAACTCAAAATATAAAAAAGTTATGAGATGAGATATGGGCAAAATAAAATACACGAAGGTGCGCAAGTCATGCACAAATGCACATCATTACCATTCTAACCAATTACGACTTTGAATTACTATACAAGATCAAAGTGACGATTTGCTAGGTATAATTAAGACCAATACCTTCAGAAGTGCAATGAAACTAGGAGATCGATTAAAGGCTGCAAGCATGAGCTCTAAGATCCTCTTTTGAACCTACAAATATGAGTTGGAATGTATCACTAACTAAAATTCCAAGTACACTCAAACAGTTAAAAGCACTACTATGATACTGTGCAAAGGTGGCATCCACTCAAAGGATCCCAGCATTAGGAGAGGGATCCTCCTGTAAAAGATGCACCATAACTATTCTATTAAAAAATGCTCCTTCTTTCCTTCATTTTTTTTGTATCCGCCAAATTCTCGTCTTTCTAAAATTCTACAAAAGTTCGTTGCACGGATATCATTCAGTTTTGAGTATAAACTTCAATGCCTTGAAACAATTCTTAGATTCAAAAGAAAGCAAACTTCATTTTTCAACATTCATGAAAATGCATGAAGAAAAAGAAGCAGGGCAATCTGCTCACTGGAAAGGAGCCATTCATACCTCTGCTCTACAGAAAGGGACCACTAATCCAAGTACTTTTTTTAGAAGACTAATCCAAGTACCTTTAAAACCACATAGCTATAAAAAAAAATGATAATGATAATCTATGGAACTACAATAGGAGATTTCTCCATAGAATATTGCATAATCAACATGATGCTACAATTTGAGAAGGCAACCTTCAATTTATCTACACGAACTTAGATACCTCGTACAAGAATAGGTTGTCTGGAAATAAATTGGAATATCTTGCCATAAGTAGGGGAACCAGAGCACATATTAGAGCTGCAACAGAAACATTATGAATCAAGCTCTTCATAGAGCTGCTTCCTTGCTTATCAAGAGAAAAAGCTCTCCTGCATAAAATGGATGAACTTACAATCATTGACTTCATGGATCGCTATAGCAATATACATATCAAGCAGCCGAGGCGTCATTCTCAGTGCTTGTTTCAGCCTATCAGACATAGGCGAGCTAACTGCTGCTTGTAGAGCCGCAGCCACTGCAGGAGAAGCCCAATGGCGTTCCTAATGATTAAGAGAACCGTGAAAGAGATAAATTAGAAAAATTTGGTAAGAAAACAAAATATAAGATGATCTAGTAGAATATATCATCAAAGAGAGCATCAGAATCAGCATGAATTAACATTTTGGAAGTGAAACGTAGTTATTTGCACTTTTTGCAGCAAAATAAATGCTAGCGGTTTTACTTGGAAGTCTAATCTCTCTGTTTACAGCATGCAACCCTGCAGCAATTTAGAGTTTGTAAGACATAGAAAAGATCATACAGCTAGACCATCGTTCTCATCCTTGAGAAGCTCAAGAAAGAATGGATCAGCTACTGCCATAGTGGTGCTATCCTCAGATTCAGAGTCCACCCCTCCATCTCCTATGGTTGATCCAGTATACGCTTCATCCATGAGTGCTAGCAACATCTGTTACCAAGAGGAATCTCCTCAATCATATCCACAATACTGAAATTTCAGTAATCTATCATTCAGAATAGTAAATAATAACCTCAGGAGCTGTACTCTTCTGTATCGAAGCTATGCCACTGCCCACCAGTGATCCAGAACTCTTCTCCACCTTTTCCAGTGCCACAACCAATACTGCCAAAGATGAAGAGACGGTCTTATACTCTCATAGAAAGAGGAACAACTAGAATAAACCAATAATGGATCTTTGCCGCTACTTGATAGAACAACAGCTTAAAGTACAAAAGCACAAACCTCTTTCTGTTTTTAGCTTTTGTTCAAAAATCACTTTGCAAGCATCAAGCATAAGTTGTTATTGAACAATTCAAAGTGTAAAATCAGAACTCATTGCCAATGAACCAAGGTTGACGCCTTTTAGGGAGGGAGGGAGGGGACCACTTATTAAGGTAAGTAAAGCTGTATAATAGTCATTGTTGTTCAGTTCATAGAATTCATCTATAATCCCTGATCTTATTGTTTTACTTTTTTCTCATTTGGGGTTAGGATGAGCAAAAAAGCCATAAAGTAACACTCACTAGGCAAGTCTATGATTGATGGAAAAAGTGGAAGAAATGACCCCTGGGAAATCAAACCAGGAAATACTCTAAGAAATGCTTTTTCCAATCTGCATGGATGATCAAAAGTATTTGTAAGTGTCGTTCCATAAATAACAATAGGAGAATTAAGTCTACCATACTTTATAAGTACCACATAAAGCAAATTTTGTTAGCCATTGGACTAAACAAAAAAAACAACAACAACAACAAAAAACCCAGTAGTTTTCCACAAGTGGGGTCTGGGGAGAGTAAGATGTACACAGCCTTACCCCTATCCCTGGAAGGGCAGAGAGGCTGCCGATAGACCCTAGGCTAGAGAACGACTGAAAAAGAAAATGTAATTTCAACAAGTAGCAGCAAGATGAAATACGTTGAATAAAAAAATACAGTCAAACTCTAGGTAGTGATAGCCATCTATGGATAAAAGATATCATACTAACACTAACGCTAGCGAATTGAGTAAGACAAAGAGAAACGCTCGACTGCGAACCTTCTACCCTAATCTTTAACCTCCACACCCTTCTGTTTACGGCCATGTCCTCAGTCAGCTCCAGCTGGGCCATGTCCCGCCTAATAACCTCTCCCCAAAACTTTTTAGGCCTACCTCTATCCCTCTTGCTACCCGCCCAGGCTAACCGCTCGGACCTTCTAACTGAGGCTTCTATACTTCTCCTCTTAACATGCCCAAACCATCTCAACCTCGCCTCCTTCATCTTATCCTTCACAGGGGCTACTCCCACCTTTTCCGAATAACTTCATTCATAATCTTATCCAACCGGGTATGCCCACACATCCACCTCAACATCCTCATCTCAGCTACTTTTAGCTTTAGGGTATGAGAGTTCTTGACCGGCCAACACTCTGCTCCACTACAACCTTGTAGAATTTACCTTTAAGTCTCAGCGGCACATTCATATCACACAAGACACCGAAAGCGAGCCTCCACTTCATCCATCCTGCTCCGATACGATGCGTGACATCTTCATCAATCTCCGCGTTACCTTGTATTATAGATCCAAGATACTTGAAACTACTCTCTTGGGGATGACTTGTGTATCCAACCTCACCTCCATATCCCCTTCCTGGGTACCGTTGCTGAACTTGCACTCCAAGTATTCCGTCTTGGTCCTGCTCAACTTGAAACCCTTAGACTCTAGGGTCTGTCTCCAAGCCTCCAGCCTCTCGTTAACACCACCCCGCGTCTCGTTAATTAAAACTATGTCATCAACCTCACCTTGAATGTGTCTCGTAAATGCGTCCATCGCCAAGGAAAATAGAAATGGACTAAGAGATGATCCTTGGTGCAACCCCAGCATAACCGGAAAGTGTTTCAAATCTCCTCCTGCTGCCCTAACCCGAGTCTTAGCTTCATCATACATGTCCTTAATCACCCTAATGTAAGCTACTGGAACCGCTTTAGCCTCCAAGCATCGCCAGAGCACCTCTCTCAGGACTTTGTCATATGTTTTTTCTAGGTCAATGAACACAATGTGCAAGTCCTTCTTCATCTCCCTATGCCGCTCCACAATCTCCTCACAATGTGAATGGCTTCCATAGTCGAACGCCCCAGCATGAAACCGAACTGATTCTCAGAAATGAACACACTGGTCCTCACCCTTACTTCAATCACCCTCTCTCAAACTTTCATAGTATGGATTAGCAGCTTAATCCCCCTATAATTATTGCAGCTTTGGATATCACCCTGGTTTTTATACAGAGGAATCATCGGACTCCACCTCCATTCGTCGGGCATCCTCTTCGTCCTAAAAATAACATTGAACAACCTAGTGAGCCACTCCAAACCTGCCCTACCTACATTCTTCCAAAATTCCACAGGTATTTCATCCGGCCCGGTAGCTCTACCCCTGTGCATCTTACGCATAGCCCCTCGACCTCCTCTACTCTTATGCGCCTACAATACCCGAAATCCCTACGCATCTCGGAGTGCCCCAAGTCGCCCAGCACAATGTCCTTATCACCCTCTTCGTTCAGGAGTTTATGGAAATATGCCTGCCATCTTCGTCTAATCTGAACCTCTTCCATCAAAACTCTACCTTCCTTGTCTTTGATACACTTAACTTGGTCCAGATCACGGGCATTCTTCTCTCTCATCTTGAATAGCCTGTATAACTTCTTGTCCCCCCCTTTGGCCCCGAGCTCTTCATACAAACGCCCAAACGCCGCAGTCTTAGCCGCAGTAACCGCTAACTTCGCCTCCTTCTTAGCCCTCCTGTACCCCTCCATGTTCATCCTCTTCGCCTCCTCATCCATGCTCTCTATAAGCGTCAAGTACATTATCCTCTCCACTTTTAGCCCAGCATAGCTTACACCAAATAGTCCAAATATATGAGATATCAAATTTTGCAAAATGTCCATTCATGACATGGCTTTGCATGCTGGTAAAGTGTAAAGTCCCACAAATTTTAAACCTTAATCTCAATTATATACGGACTTAAATACGTGATTACAGTGCCATAAATGGGTTAATGAGGTCATATGACAAAGTGAGATGATAGAAGCATAAATGTAAGTGTTTGGGATGCATTGGCACAGCATTTGACTGGTAGAAGACCAAAAGATAGCAAAAATTGAAGTTAGGAAATCAAGTAAGGGTACTCTTATATATTACATCTTTTCTTCATATTACGCCTTTTTCCAGTGAAGTGAAGCCCACGCTTTAAGTGCGCTTTGTGCTTTAAGCCCCAATAACGCTTTATCCCTTTCTTGCACTTTTCGCTTTTCATTTCATTCTATTATCATATAGGCTCCATACACCCACTATGGGTTGTATATGTCATGGGTACTAATTATGTCATTCATGGATGAAACATTCTTTCTTCATAAGATGAGGCCGATGAGCTAATATTAATCTATGCGCATAATGGTATAACACTTGGCATGTTGCATACATTAATCATAAATGGAATATATGGGATAGATGATTCACTCGATGGGAGGTAAAGGCATAGGGTGCTAGTTACGCGCTTAGCCAATTTTGGGGCACATGAGAGTACAAACTTTCAAGCAAAACTCTTGCAATCATGGAGCATCCATGATGACAAATTAAAAATGGCAGAATTCGGTTTACTGTATAATTCTACAAATAAGAGAAACTGCAGACACCAAATTTTAGGTTGCATATGGGAGTAATACTCAAGTCCAACATGACAATAGTCAAACGCCTGGACATGTAATTGAGACTTCCTATACTACTATATTTTTCTCAAAATTCAGAAAGTTCTTTCTAAATTCAGAAACTTGTATCATTCTTTTGGATACTAGGCACTACTTCTGAACTACCTCTTCTTTCTTTTGCGCACAAACTCGCACTTCGAAAGAAGAAAATTTGAACACTTTTAAGAATATACAAATATTTCAATCCCTTTTATAAAACCAAGTAACATATCAGAAAAGAAGAGAAGACTTCTGCACTAGATTTAGACATTAAGTCTTATTAATCACATTTTCGAGAGCACTTTTTTAAGTATATGAGGTACTTCCTATACTTTGTTGAAGTTTTTCATGACTTGAATATGTTGGTGCTCAGGATCTACGACTTCGATGGAGCTCTCCTTCATATGTTGTGCTCACAGTTCTTAATGTTCTTTGATAGATTAAATTCATTCTTACTTCCAAAGTTTTTCTGTCTTCCTTTCTGCATCCAACACAAAAATAGTGGTCTTGATCGTGTTAGTATCTGATCCTCCTCCAATAGGCCAAGGGGCAAGCAACCCAGTGCTCAAAATTTAAGAAACACAGGAAGTTTAGAAGTCTTTGATTTTGTGGCTGCAACACCAACTCTTGAAGGATGATACTACAACTTAGGAGACGAAATGGAACTTTTCACTTTTCAGTGCCTTAATGGGCATTGCCATCACAATTATAAATAAAGTTCCCTCTACATGCATTTGAAAGACACGCAACAAGTTCTACTCTCTGATAATAAGTAATGCTACACTCCGTGTAAAACCATGCAGCAACCAATCTGTTCCATATTATTTAAATGACATCTTGGTTTCATGTATTGCAATAAAGGAAATTTATTTCAGCAGAATTTTCGAAAAAAAGAAACAGATAAAAAGAAGCTGAAAAAATAAGGATATCGGACCAAATTAGTTTCTCAACATTTCAAAAACAAGGTTTGAGTAGCCAATTATAGAATACAAGAACAAAGAACAAAAAACAAAGTAGTAACATAATCAATCCATTCATTGGCATAATTCTACAACATTTCCCATTTTTTATCTAATAAAATGAGATAACAACCAGACTTACTTCTCCCCATTCCATGCAATTAGCTTCAGCAATAACGGGAAAAACTGCAATGTCATGAGAGATCAGATTTCTAAGAGCATATAAACACCCAAATAAGTTAATGGCTAGTATATTCCATTCTTACAAAAGAATGTGTATATGCATACAAGGTTCACATTATGCTTGATTTCAAATGATTATAGAGATCAATCAACAATGTCTTGGTCCCAAATTAGTTTGGAGCCAGCTATATGTATCCTTTGTATCTGTGGCGCTCTAGTTAGGTCATAATTATTCAAATGACCATAGAGATGTAAATCCAAGATCCATTCACCTAAAGTACTATGTCAAATGCATTGTAACTGTCACACTGCCTTAAGATTATATAAGGAAAGGATGTCCAACATCACTACCGTGGTTCAAATTTAAAGCCCTTCTATTCGAGGAGAATATTATGATGCTACTTTTTTTTTTCTTCTTTCTTTTTTGGTTTCCTGGAAAGGAAAGAATCAAAAACATTTCATAGGTACCAAAACATTTATGGAAACATCTTTTGTAAGTAGATTATACGGGAAGATATTGTCTACAATTAGAAATAATTTGGACTACATTAGCACGACCAAGAGAATAATCAATGCTAGGATAACTCAAGATGAAGCAGAAGGCTAGTGCATATTAGACAGATAGGGGTGTACAGTAAAGGCCAGCATGATATGCAGGACTCCTATGAATTTGCATGTTTAATAGACTATTCAATAGTGTTAGCTGATTCAACCCGTTATCAGGCTACATCAATATGACTCATACATCCAGGATCAATCAATGTGTTAAAGCTACAGATGTTCTCTACTAATAAGTCTAACTGTTACATCTGTTACTAATTACAGAATTTTAAAAGGAGAAGGCGAGAGAATATTTACTTCACCTGCACTGTGTCAAGAAAATAGAAATTATAGTACAACATGAAGGTATCAAATTCACACTCTTTAAAAGATGCTAATCTACTCTGTTACAATTGATGACTTAAGCATTACACTCCCATAAATTAGAATTAATTTCAGCAACTAAAGCTGAATATGTACCTGGGGAAGCAAAGTAACGAACGAACTTGAAATTTTTTTCTTGTTTGCATTCAGAAAGTCAAGGGTTGCTTCTGCAACAATAGGGTCTGCAAACTCACTGCAGTAAGCATTAGGAATTGCTAGACAAATCCAAGTAGAGTGATTTATTACTTATGTCATGTAAAATAGAAATATATCAATCTAGTAAATCAAGAAATGTAAAAATGGAAGCTACACTACTTGAAGCTGATAGCACGAGGTGAGCAAATTACAAGGGGAATTTCTAATAGTATACTAATCAACTGAACCATATTCAATTAGGAAGGTGATGAACAACGAATGTATACTATTTGCCGTGCTTTCGCGGTCAGATCATATTACCACAATTATGAAAGGCTAGGCGCAAGTGAAAATCTTCAAACTTTTAACAAAGGAAAGGAATGATTCCTTACCGGCTCAAGCATGACTTAAAAAAAGTCCGTAAACTAGGATCAGCGTCATGCAGGACCACATCTCCGAAGTCGAGAAAAAACTGGAGTATAGCCTATATAACAAAAAAAACATCTTTAGCATTAGCATATACCTTGTCCCAGAAAAAAAAAACACAATAATAGAAACAAATGCTTACTTTTCAACAATAAAGCCATAAAGTCGCCCAAATTTAATCATCGATCAGAATGCCGGGTAAAATCTCTATTTATGAAATTAGAATACCGTGGATATTAAAGCAATCAGCATGACTATCTCAAAAAAAGTGTACAAGAAACACTTCACATCAAAAAAGGTTCAGAACAGACAATTCAGAACTTCACTTTCACATATTAATGCACCATTTTTGTCCAACCAAAGGTATATCTCCAAGTGTGCAACCATAAGTATAATGGCATACAAGTACATATGAGTGCTTGTCAAGTGTAGCTAGACATATTCGTCTTTGCCAAAGATAAAGGTAGTGCAAAAGAAGTGAAAATCTAACTGAAGTAGTTCTACCGGCCAAAGCTCAGACTCCAGAACTTCTTCCAAACTACTCCCTCCAGTCCAATTAGTTTGGTCTCATTTCCTTATTGGTCCATTCCAAAAGTATTGTGTAAATTTCTATATTTTGATAAAATTAATTTTAAACTTCCCATTTTACCACACAAAATATTATGGGATGTTTAAGACTACAAGTATCAAAAGTCTTCTAGCCACACAAATGTTATGGCATATTTAAAACCAAAAGTGTTAAAAGTCCTCATTTTTTTCTTAAATTTTGTATCTACTTAAACTATACCGAACAAATTTGAACTGAGGGGGAGTATCTGAAAAGACTGCCCATTTTCCTCCGAGGTTGCTCGTGACACAGTTATCCGATTAGATAATATTAGAATAGTCCTTTTTAATCTCCCTCGTTGTCCTGCTATTGTAAGCTACACCAAAATTAAACTAAATTATTTGATTCAAAACTAGCAGTAAAAATGGAGAAAATTTACCTTCTTCTTACAGAGACAAGTATCTGATAATCGATATATTAAAAAAAAACTGAAATTTCTAACAATTTCAAGTATTAATGTGCAAAGTGCAGTTAGAAATTCACTTCAAATAGAACGCAGCATCAAAATGAAAGCAGGGGGGATACCAATAGAAGAAGGCCATTGGAGGTTTGAGACTGCGAAATCGAAGCAACACATCGTTGAAATATCCTATTTAAATGAGGATAAACCCTAGCAATCAAATCTTCGGATTTCTCACTTATGCATAAATCGCAAAGACTTTTGACCTGAAAATGATAACACAGTCAATAAAATCAACTACTACACCTCAATTCCAAATGAGTTAATTTTGAATCAATTGAACAATGCGTGCAACTCTGTGTGTGTGTGTGTGTGTGGAAAAAGAGAAAAAACTGACGGAATTGAGGAGAGAAGGATCGGAGGCGGGGTCGTTAGCGAAATTGGAGTCTCTGGCACTGTGAGATAAGGATCTTAAATGGAAATCGAACTCCTTGTATTTGACTCCACCGGCCATTTTTTTCCTGAAGATGGCTGAATTGCTACTACTGCTCTACTGTTATTATGTTGCAGATTAACGGCTTTGCCGTCCACCTCTTCTTGTTCGTTCTTCTTCTACCTGGTTTTTTCTTTTTTAAAACAAAAAAAAATTGTTTTTATTATTGATAATTAGGAAATTGTCAACAATAAACAAAATGAAAAACATAGAAGAACAAGATGAAAAAAAATTAAAACAATTTATGTGAAAGTGATATCTTGTAAAAACCGATATTAAAGTAATTAAATGGCAGGTTGACTTATAATAGCCTGGACTTTTTTTTGTTTAATCGTCATGTATTTCGTGCTTACTCGTCTGGTTATTATGTATTTATAGTGAGTTAGGTTTACTATAACATAAAACCTTCCCTATTAAAATATTTTCATTTTAGAACTCGAAATTAAGACCTCTAGTTAAGAGTGACAGGACTCAGACTCCCAATCTATCCCAAACTCGCTCGAGTAAATCTGAATTTGTGTCAAGAAGGTTTTAGTGTGGGGTAATATGCTGCCTATGGAAAGTTCTTCATTTTGAGGATTCGAATCCGAAACTTTTAATTAAATGTGAATGATCTCACGGCTCCCGATTTGATTTTTTGTATTTGTGTCTAGAACTCACATTTTGTAAAGAAAGACTAGGACATAGAATTTTTCTATTTGTGTCTAGACAACTCACACTTTGTAAAATAGACTAGGACATTTCTTCTTTTAGTTTATGCTAACATCAGTCCCATAGAATATGGTAAATATGAGTGCGCTAAGCTCCTTTTATGTGCCGGAGAGGTTCGGGCCACATGTGCCCTATTGCCACATTTTGGTACTTTAGGTGTCATATTTCATACAAGATAGTCCATGAGATAAGGTAAAATTTCATTAAAAAGTAGTATCAGTGGGAAATTACAAAAAAAGTAAGCTAGACATTCTATATATAACAACAACAATAACAAATTCAGTGTATTTCCATAAATGGAATCTGAAGAGGATAGTGCGTACGCAGACCTTACCCCTACCTCATAAAGATAGAAAAATTATTTCCGATAGACCCTCGGCTCAAGGAACAGTGGAAATGAAGCAACAAGTAACAAACAATAGTAACAACAATATATTAAGTTAACAGGCGCCGAAAGCTAGACCTTCTATATGAGATAGCTAATCCGAATATTTTAGTACAAAATAATTTCCGGGACTAATTGATACTCATAAGTTCATAACCAAATGGGAGATAAAATAATCGCACATTTTCCAGAAATTGCTATCCCTCACCTCCCCAATCACCACCAACCAAACGACACTTGTGTGTTTCTAATGAGATAAAAACAAGTAGGCACACCAGCAACTCAAACAAAAACTTTTCAAGAAAAATCTTTATTCATCGGAAGAGCATTTGGCCATACAATAAACCTGTTTAACTCAGTCTTTATTCATCAGAAGGGCATTTGGCCATCCAATAAACTTGTGTTTAACTCAGTTTCCTAAAGTACAGCGAGTACAACAAACTCGTTTCACTCAATTTCCTAAAGTACAACAAATCCGTAAGGATTCAATTAAACCTTCAAATGCTTAATAGCTGTGTGAACATCCTTATCTCCTCTGCCACTGCAGTTGAGCACCACCTTAGTTCCATTGGGTAGAGTTGGACACAACTTCTCCAAGTAAGCCAGTGCATGAGATGTTTCCAGGGCAGGAATAATGCCCTCTAACCGAGATAATCTCTTGAAGGCTGCAAAGAACATTCGGACAGCAGGAAAAATCAGTGAAACTTAAATGGTACCAGCAGATTCAATTACAAAAGCTAAAACCAAGGGCAAGCCATTTGTATTCTTTTTGTCTTAGTCCTCAGCTAAACACTAAAAGAGAGTGAGTTCAATGGAACCCAAGCAGAAATCAAGCTCGGAATTAAGAACAAGTAGAAAGTCAATAATCACCTTCTAAAGCCTCCTCATCTGTAATGCTGTAATACTCTGCTCGTCCTAAATCTTTCAAAAAACTGTGCTCTGGCCCAACTCCAGGGTAATCCAATCTAGTATGCCATATGGAGGAGAAGAAAAGAAAAACAAACATGAACCAGTGAATAGCTGTAAAGATCTACAGGGAAATGACCTGTTCCAACTTTGATTCTAACAAAAATAAGCAAATACATGAACCCAGAAGAAAAAAAGTTATTACCCGGCACTGATAGAATGGGGCTCAACTATCTGCCCATCTTCATCTTGCAGCAGATAGCTCATAGCTCCGTGCAGTACTCCAACCTCTCCCTTAGTCAAGGTTGCAGCATGTTTTCCACTATCTATACCAAATCCGGCAGCCTCTACCCCAATCAACCTAACATCTTTATCATCAATAAACTCATGAAACAGTCCCATAGCATTTGAGCCTCCACCAACACACGCAACAAGCACTTCTGGTTTCCCGCCCCATTTTTCCAATGCTTGCTTCCTTGTTTCTTTACCAATCACCGCATGGAACTCTCTTACCATCATGGGGTACGGATGTGGTCCTGCAACAGATCCAAGTATGTAATGAGTTGTTTCAACATTTGTAACCCAATCCCTTATAGCCTCTGAAGTGGCATCCTTGAGCGTAGCAGTCCCGGAGTGGACTCCTCTAACCTGCATAAAAATTATGGAAAATGAAATCAAGAATAGCTCTTTATGATCAAATCATAAAAAACTGGTTCAAACACTTTGAGAATGCAGTCATTCTTATATCGAATATAGAAGCCATAGTTTGCAATTTGACATGTAGCGAAGAGGAAGAAAAGGAAGCCAAAGGTAACTAGCTACCAAAATACTACTTTTTCATTTTTATTATGTTTCAGATATACTCTGTGTGTGTACATGCTTTAGATGAGTCCAGTTGTTAACCCACTTGGGGTGATCCTTTTTATCAGAAAGTTATATTTTATAAATAGAAGCAGCCAAGCACTAAGCTAATGTTGGACATTACAAAACGAGAGGCCCCTCTATACAATACAAAAGAAGATGCCAGCAAGCCTAACCATCTGTATTTTAGAATCTGAATTGATCTAGTTCTGTCTTCAAAACACCTTAAGTTCCCCTCTTTCCATTGTATCAAACAGACACATGTTGAGACTGTCCTCCAGCTCTTTTATATGTGAAGGTTGCAATTTCCCCACCCAATCCAAATGTTGTCTGATTGACTTTGGCATTATCAAATGCTGTCCAAAAGTGCTGCAGAACAGGTACCACACAGCTGTGTTGCCGTAATACAATGCAGGAACAAATGGTTGGTGGTCTCCTCTTCCCTGTTGCACAAAAGCACCTGCTGCACATGGTTATCCCTCTTCTCTGTAAATTATTCTGGGCGAGGCAAGCTTCATGGGCAGCTCCCCACATAAAGCATGCAACTTTATATGGGGCTCTTGATTTCCGTATCATCTTTCAAGGCCACTGGGGGAGTGGGGGCAGCAGTTTGTTCCATTGTCTAGCAACTTGTAACATGACCTGACTGAGAATAAACCCTTTTTTTGCCCCTTCCAGATGAGTGAGTCAGCATCCTCCAAGATGGTCCTTTAGAAGGTGAAATCAAAATGACAGTGATGGCTTCCACAGGTGTTGCAACAACACAATTTCCAGGTAAACTTCTTCCTTGCATTTGCGTTTGCATTCATTTGGCTCGTTCATAGATTTTAAAAGTAACTCCCTCTCCCTATCTATATGCATATACTCTAATGATATGTTCTACATCATCAGAATTGTATCAGATACTAATTCCTCCCATTTACCGATATTAGGAGCTCAAACTTTTGGTCACTGAATCTATGGACTGTACTTACCACGTCATAACTCCAATTAAGCATCGGATGCAAGAGAAAACTTACTCCTTCCAACCAAAATTAAAATTCTAGTTTGATTTTACACGGTGAGAAGATGCCGGACCCTTCCATCTCTTACGAAAGAAGAACATTAAAGAAAGCAGTTTTAGAAAAAGGAAAGAACACCCCTTCTAGCCTTTTCTCCCCTTTGTTTCGAGTGTTTGGCAAATGTTTTTATGAGAAAATGAACATTCATTGAGGGACAGACTAACAAAGAAAGGTTGACATTCAATTTGGTTGTGTGTGGGGTGGGGGGGGGG